>VMDO01003204.1:61512-73669 GCA_007922755.1 Pedetes capensis
TTCTTTTTTTTTTTTTTTTTTTTTTTTTTTTTACTTTTTTGAGACAGGGTCTCGCTAAATTACAACAGAGTGCCTCTGGTCTTGAACTTGCGATCCTCCTGCCTCTGCCTCCTGAGCCGCTGGGATTACAGGTGTGTGCCACCGCGCCCAGCATTGTACAATCTGTCTTTGATGACTAGGTTTATTCTTACCAAGAATATTCAACTGTAGGTATGCAATTCCCAGTTCTTTTCTCATTTACTCACTTTGATGATTTGTCCCAGTTTTTGAGGCTGCCTCATCTCCTAGATTGCTATTTTCATTTAAAAAACAGCACCTAACAACAACCACCACCAAATACTGTACACTCTATTATAAATTGACATCTGTAGGACTCTTATATTCTTCTCTCAGTATATACTTCAAACAGATTTCCCTACATTAATTATAATTGCTGAATTGGAGAACATCAAATTTTGTTGCCTCACTGACAGATATTCAGGATGAATACTTTTCTTTTTGCTAAGCATATGGTAATTTCTCTATTGAGCTAGGATATGAAAATGATTGATATTATCATATAGCATATATCCAGAGAATAAATGATCAAGTCATCTATTATACACCTGTGCTTATAAACATGAAAGCCACAGTCTCTGCCTAAGGAATTTACAATTAAGTACTTTTTAAAGGGAATTATTATCCAAGGCAGGATGCTAAACATGCAGATTATTGTGAGGAGCACATGAGAGAGACAACTAACTTTGATTTAGAGGGTCTGAGAGTACCTAGGATCACGTCTGTAGATGAATAAGCTATAAGAGAGGATAGGATCTATGGCAAGGGGAACATGGAGAAGTTACCAGATTCTAAGGATGTTGAGAGTCATTTTAAGAAGTTGGGATTTTATATAAAGAACATAGAATAGTTCTTAAAGTAGTGTGGTATTGTTTAGGAAGATAATTTTTTGACCCATGTGCTATGGGAAAAGGGAAAATGGAAAATTAGAAATGGATTAGATGGGGCAGCTTGAAGCCTATTATAATACAGTTGAGACATCATGGTGACTTTATCCTGAAAATGGCAATTAAAATGAAGTGGACAAGCTTAAGAACTGTTTAAGAGGCAGATTTCATGTTGTCTGATGCTTGGTTTGAATGTGGATATTGTGGTGAAGTGAGAGTATGAGAGGAGTTCCTAGTGCATTTCATGGATACATTCTGAGTTGGTTCCAAAGTAAACTGTCAGACTTCAGGGTCCTTTCACAGTTTTTCTAAAGAGATCCTTCATTTTATATTTAAAAAAAAACCCTAATAGCCCAAGTTCACAGTGCACTTGCAAATTTGGAGTTTTGTGAGGGCTCTGTTGCACATTTGTTATTATAATCACTTTTATTGTTTGACCATTGCCTGGATTTATTTATCCAATTCTAACATGGAATTAGATGGCACTGGCTTTCATAGACCCCAAAAATAAACAATATAGAAAACATATGGCTATAAACTAGACAAAAGGTTTATTATTTAGAGACAGAGGTATTTTGTTGAAGCCCCATGGGAATCTTTTGATTGAGAGGTCATTGGCACTTTTCTTCTGCTATTGAAGAAGTGTCGGAGTCAATGGTCTCAACAGACATTGAGGCACAACTTCTGTACTCAACACCTCATCTTCATCTATTTTCAATGTTGTTGCTAGGTGGGATACCAAATGTAGTAAGGTGCTAAGTGATGAATAAATCCAAACAAGAAAAAGGTAGAGTAAAAGCTGTAATAATTCGGGGATGAAAGAAAATCTTTACACAACAGATAATTTCATTTATTTTCTGAGGAATGACCTTGGACTTTAATCATTTAAAACATGGCCACAGTACACAAAGCACAGTCATGAGGAATGTATCCCCTGTTAGTAAGAGAATTGGTAAGGTCTGTGATTATAAAGATCTTTGAATGAGTAATCTTTGCAAAAAATGTGGGAAAATCACAGTCCTTGGGTTTTTAGAGTGGGACAGAATTCTTTAATTTTTTCTTGAAGAATATGGACAGTTTTCAAAGTTGTCACATTTTCAAACAAGAAAATCTAGGCAAATCAAATTTCAGAAGAACATGTCATAGTCTTTTTAGTATGTCAATGTAATTTTCTTTGTATGTTATATGCAAGACATGAGCAGGTAAGTATGAAATTACTCTTAAAAATAACATAAATACATAAATAAATGAAACAAATAACAACAAAAAATAATTTACAACTCTACCAGCAGTGTAAGAGGGTTCCCTTTTCTCCACAACTTCACCAGCATTTATTTGTTGTGTTTTATTTGGCCATTCTTACTGGAGTAAGGTGGAACTCAGAGTTGTTTTGGTTTGCATTTCCCTAATGGTGAGGAATATTGAGCATTTTTTCATGTGTTTCATGGCCTTACGAACTTCTTCATTTGAGAACTGTCTGTTAAGTTCCTTTGCCCACTTGTATATTGGGTTATTTGTTGTCTTGGGAGTTACTTTCTTGAGTTCTTTATAAATTCTGGAAATTAGTCCTCTGTCTTATATATAGGATGTGAAGAGTTTCTCCCATTCAGTGGGGACTTCCTTGACTCTGTTGATTGTTTCCTTTGCTGTACAGAAGCTTTTTAACTTCATGTAAAACCATTTATCTATTTTTATTGAGATTTCATGAGCAATTGGAGTCTTATTAGGGAAATGCTTTCCTATGCCTTTATGTTGGAGCATATTGCTTATCTTTTCTTCTATTAATTTTAATGTCTCTGGTTTTATATTGAGGTCTTTTATCCACTTTGAGATAACTCTTGTGCATATTGAAAGGTGAAAGTCTATTTTCATTTTTCTGCTAGTGGATATCCAAGTTTCCCAGCACCATTTGTTGAAAATGCTATCTTTTCTCCAATTTGCCTGCTTTGCTCCTTTGTAAAAATCAGGTGGCTATAGATGCATTTGTGTATCTCTGGGTCGTCTATTCTCTTCCACTGGTCTTTAGATCTATTTTTTGTGCCAGTACCAAGTTGTTTTTGCTACTACAGCTGTGTAGTAAGTTTAAAGTCAGGAATTTTTATCCCATCTGCACTAGTTTTGCAGCTCAAAAGTGTTTGGGCTATATGTGGTCTTTTGTGTTTCCATATGAGTTTCTGAATCACTTTTTCTATTTCTGTAAAGTCTATCATTGGAATTTTAATGAGGATTGATTTAAATCTATAGATTGCTTTTGGTAGGGTAGACATTTTTACATATTGATTCTCCCAATCCATGAGGTCCTTCCACCTTTTAGTATCCTCTGCAATTTCTTTCTTTGATGTTTTGAAATTTTCCTTGTAGAGATCTGAAGGATCTTTGGTTAGATTGATTCCAAGGTATTTAAGTTTCTGAGGGGCTATCATGAAAGGTGATCAAATAGGGAGGTACCTCAGAAAACCAAAAATTGATCTGCCATATGACCCAATTATACCACTATTGGGAATATACACAAAGGAAGATTAGTCACCATACTACAGAGACACCTGCATCTCCATGTTCAATGCAAAACTTTTCACAATAGCAAGGACATGGAAATAACCAAAGTGTCCATCAACAGGAGAATGGATAAAAAAATTATGGTGCATGTAAACAATGGAATACTAGTCAGCAATTAAAATGAAATACTATCATTTGCAGCAAAATGGATGGAATTGGAGAACAGCATCTTAAGTGAACTGAACATAAGCCTCAAAATAGAGATACCATATGTTCTCACTCATAAGTGGGAGCTGAATCAAACTTAAAGGAAGGAAAAAATCCTATGTATAAGTTGAAACACAATAAAAAGCTCAATTAAACTTAGCACCAAAGGGACAATTTAAGGAGTGGAAAGAAGGAAGGAGGGATCTGGCAGAGGGAAGTGATGATGGGAGAAGATGGAAGGGGTAGAAGGATCAATAAAGAGGGATGAGGTGTGAAGAGGTCAACCTTAATGTAAACAGCACAACTATATTAGTATGGTGGAAAAAAGGGGGGAAGATAGGAAAAAATCTATAAGAATAGCTAAAATAAAAAAAAAGACATGTAACTAGAAAGGAGATCATTATTGGGGGATTGGTTGTAAGGGAGGAGGGTCATGAGAGGGTAAGGGGGAAGTTATGCAATGTACAATGAAATGTATATAGGGAAATGTCACAATGAAACCCATGTCATAATGAAACCCATTAAATTGTACATTAAACATTTCCAATAAGGAAAAAAAGAAAGTAGCTCATGATAAGAACAATTTTGTTACCAACTAAAAATATTTTATTTTTGAAAGAAAAAGGTACTGTAAAGAATATTGAGGAAATTATTTTACTGATAAGATGAGATAAAGTGATAAAAAAGAAAAATAAGTGATTGAATAATTATTAATTATATTATTCACAGAGGATTATTTAAAACATAAAACAAATGAGAGGAATCATCAAAGATGAACAGGTTATATCCTTTATAGTCTTTAGATAAACTTCCAAACAAAAATGGTGTGGTTAAATTAATTATACCTAAAAAACTGGGGTGAAATGATATAATTAAGAAATTTGACAAACATTGGTAAATTTAACATCTTAATTTCTTTTTAGAAAAAATCCAACTAGGAAATCATAATATTTTGGGGCAAAGTTTGGAAATAGATAACCCATAGAGAAATACCAATAGCCTATAGGTATACTCTGATGAATATTTATTTTTGCTTTAACTCCTCAACAATTATTTCTTTATCTTCTGACAAGAGGCCCTAAAATCTATTTGGAGATTTCATGTCAACCTGCAGCAGTGAGATATATAATTTAGGCTCAAACAAAATGTTACCTCAGGGATAAGCAAATGTCCTATGGGGATGCATACTGCTCTTAATCTTTTTGGGGTCTCCTCGAAAAAACACTTTGTCATTAGACATTAGCCTGAGAACTATGAAGTTAGAACTGTTGCTGCCATTTTGTTACTTTGTGGAGCCTGAGGCTAAGGCTCACAAATTGAAAAAAGAACAAAGTAGCTAGGTGCAGTGGTATGTGCCTCTAGTGTGGAAACTGAGGCGGGAGGATAGCTTGACTCCAGAAGTTAAGGCTATCCTGGGCAACATACACCCAATATCAAAACAGAAAAACACACAAACAACAAAAACCAAAAGAAAAAACACAATAACAAAAATAAATTAGTAAGTTAATTTGAAAATAGTTCAAAAAGTACAGAGTGAGTGTACAAATAAAACACACTTTGGAGGTAATAACATTATTTGGTTCTAGGAATCTAGCTGTGTATGGAAGGTAGTTACAATCTTTCTGGAGAGCAATATGTTAATAACAATTTTATTCCATGTGACCTAGAATTTATAAACTAATACACTAAAATGTTCATATACTCGCCTTGCTTATACCTGGGTGATATGCTTACTAGTCATTTTTATTTTTTTATATTTTGTTTTATTCCCTAAATTTTTCTATAATGACATGCATCACTTTTGTTTTACTATTTCTGACTTATGTTTTATGAATCAGAAAAAAAGCACATTATCACTACAGTATTAATTACATTATTAATATATTATTAATTAATTTGCCCAATCATTGGGACAACATGGCCTCATTAATGTGAATTCAATTAAATTTAAAGTACATTAATGCTCACAGATACGCTGAATTGCATCTCTGACAAAATGTGAAGTTTAAGAAAGCAAACTTCCAAGACTTCCATGACCAAATGCAAATTCAAGTAATTACCAAACCATTCTCAGTTTTGGTAATTTCTTAGAAGAACTAATAGAGCCCACTGAAAGCTAGTATTCTCATGGTTATGGGTTACTATAGGAACAGGACAGAGATAAAAATCAGTGAAGGAAAAGAATATTGAGCAGAGCCTGGGAGAGTTCCAGGTATGACTTTTCTGTTGTCTTTAGGATGAGTTGCTTTCCTGGCACTGATGTATGACTTACACTCAAAATATTGCCAACTATGAACTTCACTAGAGCTTTAGTGTCCAGAGTTTTTACTTCATAATAGAACATGATCACATGATTTGTTTTCATATATGGTTTAACTCAGTCACCCATTGTTTTAATCAGTTCATATATAACTAAGGCAATACCATAGACTTGGTGCTTAACCAACAGGAAATTATTTCATACAATTGTGGCATATGAGATGTTCCAAATCAAGTGCCTAGCAAGGTAGAATTCGTTTGGAGGCCTCTTCACTTGCTTGAAGGCAGCCTTCATTTAACTGTGCCAACATGATCTTTACTTTGTGCATGCATGAGCACACACACCCATAGAAAACTCTCTGGCATCTCTCCTTATAAGGGGAACAACACCCTCCCCCCATCAAAACACTAATTACTTCCTCTAAGCCTTGTCTCTAAATATGTTATATTAAGAGTTATGCATTCAACATGTACATTTTTTAAGGACACAAATATTCAGCCAATAGCATCAGGTAAATTGATAACTTATGCAAAGCCTCCACCCTAAGTCACAGACAGATTGGTCTTCCTAGTATTGCCTGCTTCTGTGTGACAATTTCTCAATCTAAACAAAAACATTTCTTTTTATTACACATATTCCTTTCCAGAAGCTGAGGGCAAAGATCAGAACTCCCTTTCTGAGAGGCTAACTCCTTTATTATACCTAAACATACATATAAACACACACATATGTGTGTATGTATGCATACATTTTTGAATGGGTTAATATATACTTAATAAAAGATGGCAAATAATGACTTTCTTTTTAATTCTTCACTCATCTTCCAACTGCCTGTAGCCATACCACTGTAGCATCTGATCCCAGCCATACTGCTGTAGCATCTGATCACGTCAGATCTTGGATGCTAAGCAGGGTAGACCTGGTTAGTACTTAGATGGGATACTGCCTGGGAACACCAGGTGCTGTAGGCTTGGGAGAAGGACCCGGCAACCCACTTCCAGAAAACAATCAGCCATTGAAAACCCTATGAATAGCAGAGAAGCACAATAATGTTTCATCTGTTGTACATAGGGTCACTATGAGTTGAACACCGACCTGATGGGACTTAACAACAATGACATTTTCTGAAAGTCTTTTCCATGTTTCTGACAGATGTTATAGCTATTCACACTCACTGACAATTTTTTTTTCCGGTACTGGGATTTGGACCCAGGGCCTTGTGCTTGCATGCTCTGCAAGTGCTGGACCACTGAGCTGCACCCCAGCCCACTTTTTTACTTTTTGAGACAGGGTCTTGCTAAGTTACACAGACTGCCTCTGGTCTTGAACTTGTGATCCTCCTGTCTCTACCTCCCGAGCTGCTGAGATTACAGACTGTCAATTATTTTTTAAAAGCTCTTATTTTCAAATATTGCAAGTTTAGTAGTATAATTACAAATACAGTCTAGTCTATTTCAAAACATTGATTTTATATACATGTTAAAACTTCTGTATTCCTTTTCCTTATGCCAAATCTGTGTTCTGCTACCTGTGGTAAGGAAGAGCCCTAGACTTTCTTCTGTCATCCTCTACTTTTTCTCAAAATCTTTTTGATAGTGATACAATAGAGAAATAAAGGAAATATTTTGTTGATAACATGGCTATCTATGCACTTTAGAGAGTGACATAACAGTAGAATAGAAGATTCTAGCACTCATAATCCCACAGAGACACTAAGTTAACAAACACTCATGAGCAGTGGAATCCATTAGAGAAGAAAAAAATATAGCAATTCTATGAATCACAGAAGTGAAAACAGATGCACTGAAGAGGGCAAGAAGTTTTGTGATCCCAATCCCACCCTCCAGAGCCTTCACAGTGGAGAATTTAGAGATCCTTGGCTCAAGAGTTCTCCCATAAGGGAAAAAGAGAGTAAACTCAGCATCTGAACAGGCCCACCTGTACTATCTGACCAGGCTGAGGCCAAAGGCCAAAGGGCTGAAGCCAGTCAGTGAAGACTACAAGAAGTAACTTCTTCCTTCCTTCCTTCCTTCCTTCCTTCCTTCCTTCCGTCCGTCCGTCCTTCCTTCCTTTCTTTCTTTCTTTCCTTCTTTCTTTCTTTCTTTCCCCTCTCTTTCTCTCTTTCCCTTCTTCCTTCCTTCCTTCCTTTTTGCTGTACTGGGGGTCGAACCCAGGGCCTCGCACTTGCATGCTTTGCAAGTGTTGTACCACTGAGCTATACCTGCAGCCCATTTTTTTCTTTTTGAGATAAGGTCTTGCTAAATTACACACACTGCCTCTGGTGATCCACCTGCCTCTGCCTCCCTCATTGCTGGGATTACAGGCATACGCCACCGTGCCAGTGATGATTCCTATTTCAAATGAGCAGACACCTATCCATGGCTATAAGGATCTGAAAGAATCTTGGAAACATGATACTACCAAAAGACCAAAATAAACCACCAGTAACTGACTGGAAAGAAATGGTGATCTACAAGCTGTCTGACAAAGAATGCAAAATAATCACCTTTAAAAAAGCTTGGTAAACTATAAGCGAACAAATATAGAAAAGAAAATAAATCAAGACAATACACCAAAAAACCAGAAGTTCAATAAACAGAAACCATAAAGGTTTAAAAAATTACAAATATACAAAAATTCTGCAGAAGAAGTGCACAGTAACTGAACTGAAAGAAAAAACAACAATCAAGAGCTTCAATGGCAGACTTGATCAAGCAAAAAAGTCAGTGATCTCTTAAAACAACAACTCCAACAATAGAAACAACATCTCAGATCATTGGAAATTATCCAAAGGAACAACAAAGAGTAAATGAAACCTATTGGACTTATGGGACTCCACAGTGAACCAACATATGAATCATGGATGCTCTAGTAGGAGAGGAAGAGAAAGGAACAGAAAGCCTATTTGAAGAAATAATGTCTGAAAACTTTCAAATCTGAAGAGGATAATTGGTATCCAGAATTATAAAGTCAAAAAAAATTCAAATAGGTTGAACCTAAGAGGTTTACTTGAGAAACATTATAGTTAAATTACCACAAGTCAAAGGCAGAGATAATTGTGGAAGCAGCATTAAAAAGTAACTTGCTACATCCAAGGGAAATACCTTCAATATGTCCACACATACATGAGTGGATTTCACAGCAGAAAACTTGCAGGATATAAAGAGTAAGATAATATATTCAAAATGCAGAAAGAAAAAAATGCTGGTAAAGAATGCCATATACATGGAAAAAATTATTTAAAAAATAAAGGACAGGTAAAGACATTGAGATAAAACAGAAACTTTTCACCACTATGTTTGCCATTCAAGAAGTACTAAAGGAGTATAGTACTTCAGGTTGAAAAAAAAGGATGTTAAGCAGCAACATAAAAGCATTTAAAAGTACAAATCTCACTAGTAAATGTAAGTATGTAGACAAATGCAGAATAATATAATATTATAAGGATGGTGCAGAAACTACTTTTTTGGGGAATACATGGTCTTACCATGTAGCCCAAGTTGGCTTAGAACTCACTATGTAATTCTGGCTGAACACAAATTCATAATTCTTCTGTCTCAGGCTTCTCAGTGCTATGATTACAGGTTAGATATGCTGGCCATTAATTAATTTTAACCCCACTATAAAACTCAATAGATAAAAAAGTATGAAAAATAACTATAACCAGAAAATCTGGCTAATAGATACAGATATAATCAATTGCAAAATATAAAACTGTTTCATGGCTATATGGTATAAAAGAAATAAATTCAGATATCAATAACAAAATGTGTGTGGAAGAGTAAAAATGTAGACTCTTTTTTGTGTAATTGAAGCTAAGTTGTTATTAGCTCAAAATAGATTGTTATCTCTAAAGCAATTTTAACCTCATGTTAACCCCAAACAACAGAAAAAAATGAAAACTATATGAGATACTAAAAATGGCAAAAAAAAGAATAAAAACAAATCCCTATAGAAATATAAAACACAAAGAAGAGTTAGCAAGATGAAGAGAGGAACAGAAGAACAACAGTAGATTTCAAACTACTAAAAATTATAATAGCAAGTCTTAGCAATAATTACTCTAAATGCACATGGATTAAGCTAACTAATCAAAAGATAAAGAGTGGCTATAGGGATTAAGAAAAACTAAGATCTAAATATGTACTGTCCATAAGAGATTTACTTGGATTTAGAGATATAAATGCCTGCATGAAAAGAGAAAGATCTCGAATAAATGGCCTAAAAATATACTACAAAGAACTTGGAAAAGAACAAACTAAGCTGAAACATAGATGAAGGAAGTAAAAAATTAAACCATCAATAAATGGAGAATAGTAAACAATTGGGAAAAAATTCAAGAAAGTAAGTGTTGGTTTTGAAAAGATAAAGTTGATAAACTTTTAGCTAGTTTTATTAATCATTTGTCATGGCTGTAGTGGAAAATCCATCCCAAACAAACTAATGGGGGAAGAGGTTTATTGGGAGCTCACAGTTAGGAATCTATCCATAATGGTGGCAGGGCAGGTATGATGGTGGCAGAGCCTGTGGGAGAGAACCTCATGGCACAGTGGACCAGGAATTGTAAGTGACCAGGGTTGAAGGTCTTGGCTAACACCCCCAAAGGCCCTCCCCAGGAAGCTACTTCCATCAAGCTAGACTCACCTCCCAAAGTACCACAACCTCCCAGGACAATACTACCATCTGGGGACCAAATGTTAAAGCATATGACCTTTGGGAAACACTTTATATTCAAACCATGGCACTAGACTAAGGAAAAAAAGAGAAGATCAAAGTTATAAGTGAAAAAAGAGAAATTATAAATTTTGCCACAGAAATATTAACCGTCCCAAGAAACTGCTATAAACAATTATATATTAATAATTGGATAACCGAGAAAAAATGAATAGATGCCTAGTAACTGCCAACTTAGCCTACAGCCACACCACTCTGATGTCAGATCTCAGAAGCTAAGCAGGGTTGGGTCTGATTAGTACATGGATGGGAGACCATCTGAGAGTACCAGGTGCTGTAGCCTTGGGAGAAGGACCCAGCAATCCACTCCTAAAAACCAATCAGCCATTGAAAACCCTACGAATAGCAGAGAAGCACTAACAATAGTGTTTCAGCTGTTCAAGTAGGGCCGGTATGAGTAGGATATTGACCCACTGCATGTAACAGCAACAACAGCAACTACTTACTAAGACTAAATATACAAGTCTAAATGGAGCAACAACAATTGAATCAGTGAACAAATACCTTCTCACATATAAAATCCCAGGATCAGATACTTCACAGATAACTTCTGCCATCTGCCATATATTTAAAGAAATGTTAAGAACAATCCTTCTTAAACTCTTCTAAAAGTTGATGAAGACAGAACACCTCTCTCTCTCTCTCTCTCTCTCTCTCTCTCTCTCTGTGGTGGGCATCACTTTGATTCAATACCAGACAAAGGACATATAAGGAAACAAAACGTCAAGCTGAACATCCTGATAATCTTGGATGCAAAAATTCTCAATGATAGTGGAAAATTGAATTTAACTGCATGACAAAGGATCACACACCATGACCAAGTTAAATATAACTCTGAGATACAAGGATGGTTCAATATACACCAATCAATGAAAATAATACACTATTTTAAAAGAAGGAATTATGAAAATCACAAGAGTCTATCAATAGATACAGAACATGTGTTTGAAAATATTTAACACATTTCTATGATGACAAAGCTGTGAACAAATATGCTGTAGAAAGAACTTATGTCAACACAATAAAGTGCATGTTTGAAATGCTCATGCTGACATCACACTCAATGGTGAAAAAATAAAGGTTTTTACTTTTCTAAGATCCTGAATAGGAAATGATGCTCATTGGTACTATTTCTGTTCAACATAGTACTGAAAGTCCCAATGAGTACAATTAGTCAGAGAAAAAAAAGACACCTTTATCTGAGAAGAAGAAGTACAATTATCTCTGTTTGCAGATGTTATAATTTATATGTAGAAAACACTAAAGACTGCAAAAATTCTGTCAGGAAAAATAAACAAATTAGATACAGTTGCAGGATACAAAACTGACATAGAATATCAGTTCTCTTTCTTTACACTAAGAAGAAATTATCAGAAAAAGAAATTAAGAAAATGATCCCATTCACAGTAAAAACTGTTAAAATTTCCTTACTGCCCAAAGTGATTGGCAGATTCAATGAAATACCTATCAAAATTCCAATAGCTTTTTAAAACAGAAATATCAAAAAGAAAACTTA
>VMDO01003204.1:73769-148815 GCA_007922755.1 Pedetes capensis
AAAAAAAAAAAAAAAAAAAAAAAAGCCAAGAATATGCAATGGGGAAAGGATAGTTTCTTGATCATGTTGGGAAAACTGGGTACCGATTTGCAAAAAGTAAATTTGGACTCCAATCTTAAACAGTACATAAAAATCAAGTCAAAGTAGATTGAAGACTTTAAAACACCTGAAACTGTAAAATCATGGAAAAAAACATAGGCAAAAGTTTCTGAACATTGGCCTTGGTAATGCTTTCTTGAACATGACCCCAGAAGCATGGGCAACAGAAGTAAAAATAGACAAATGAGATGAAACTAGGAAGCTTTTCACACCAGAGACAATAATCAACAAAATGGAATGGCAGCCTAAAGGATGAGTGAAAATATTTGCAAATCAATATCTGATAATGTTCTAGTACCAACAATATGTAAGGGCTCTTATATCTCATTAGCAAATAAGCCCAAATATCCTGAATTTAAAATGGACAAAAGAACAGAAATTTCTCCAAAGAAGACATAGAAATGGACAAAGGTATATCAAAAAATATTTAACTCTAGTAAGCATCAGGGAAATGTAACTAAAGCCACAGTGATATATTACCTCATATTTGTTATGATGGTTATTATCACAAAAGCAAAAAAAAAAATTGAGTAGAATATGGAGAAAAGGGAAGCCTTGTATTATGTTGATGTGACAGTATAGTGTTGTAGCAACTATGGAAAATAGTATGTAGTGTCCTCAAAATATTAAACACAACTGCCATAAGACATAACAATTTTAATTCTGGATATATAGCCAAATAAATTTAAATCAAGATCATGAAGAGATATCTGCACTTCTAAGTTCATGTAGCACTATTCATAACATTCAAAACAGGGAAGGAACCTAATCTATGGAAGAATGGAGAAGGAAGATGTATATGAATATAACGGAATACTATATTATTTAAAAAGAAGGAAATCCTGCCATTTCCAATCTTATTAAACATAGAGGATATTATGGTAAGTTAAATAAGCTAGGCAGAAAGACAAATACTGCATGATCTTACACAATGAATCTGGAACAGTACAATTCATAGAATCAGAGAGTGAGTAGCATGATGGTTGGGGAGGATGAAGTCAGAAAATATCAGTCAAAGTGTAGAATATATAGCATGAATAAATCCCAGAGATGTGCTGTATATTACAATGTCTATGGTTAAATTACAATGTCTATGGTTATTGTGTTCTTTAAAAAATTGCCAAGTTAGTAGCTCTTAAATTATGGGTTCTTTTTTTTTCTTTAATTGGAAATTTTTAATGTACAACTTAATGGGCTTCATTATGACATGTGTTTCATTATGACATTTTCATATATGTATTTCATTGTACATTGCTCACATAACTTCCCCCTTACCCTTTCATGACCCTCCTTCCCTATCCCCTCCCCTCCACCAATGGTCTCCTTTCTACTTCCATGTCTTTTTGTGAGATTATTTTTCTGTATATGTGCATCCCAATTTTAAGTCCGAACATTTTTCTATAGTGATCTACCTTTTTACTTTTAGATGAGTGACCTAGTCTGTTTACATTATTGCCAGCCTTTGGTATTACTACTACTACTACTACTACTACTACTACTACTACTACTGCTGCTGCTACTACTATTTGAGCTATTCTTGTTGGTTTTTGTTTCTATCTTCTCCCTTTTTTCTCACCATACTCATAAAGTGCTGTTTACATTGAGATTGACCTCTCTCCCTCATCCCTCTTCACTGACCCTCCTCCCCCACCTCTCTTCTCCAATCATTATAGGAAAATTATAAACAGAACAGAGGAAATTTTGGAGGTGATGGATAAGAGTATGTCATAGACTGCACTCATTACATATATATATGCATCTCCACACTCATTTATACCTTTAAATAATAGGCATAGCTTATTGTATATTAGTCATACCCCAGTTAGTAAAGCAGTGTGTAAAATACACTTTGTTTCTCCAGGCCTCCGTAGGCTGTTGTAGGCTTATTTTAAATGTTTCAGAAGCCCTTACCAAGACCTCTGAACAACTGGTTACTTTCCTACTGGCCTTTTTCCACTCTTTCCTTAGCTATGTGCCTCAGTATTTGTATTACCATAGTCCGCAGCTCCAGATCAAGTCTGATTACCCATAATAGTGTCCTTGTGATTTATAGACACCCATTTTCCCTGATTCCACAAGCTTCTATGAAGAGCTGCCTGCTTTCTGTGATTTTCTCTTTACTTCATCATTATATGTTACCAGGGCTTGCAGCATACCCTCTGAATTACCCGGGAGAAATACATTCTACTTTATGTCCTCAGGTATACTCCCAAATCCTAGGGACTACTGTCACCTTTCCCTAAGAATTTCTGCATGCCTATAGCCTTAAGAAATTTCCATTGTATCCAGTGTTACACCTTGTCAAAGAGATGTTGGTCTTTTCTCTTACAGACAATCCCTCTCTTTTGTGCATCTTTCTTCAGTTGGTGCTAGTGGTGTAGCGGAGAGACAAATCTTTCCCATGGAAATAGGAAAGGGAGAGGCGACAACATTCTCTATACTTATATATTTCAACTTCAGCTAATTTCCTTCAACTAATTTCCTCAATGCAGTCATTTATTATAGAATCTAAAAGTGAGTGATGATAGTTGATAGCTGAAGGACCAATTTAATTATATTACTAATTTGTGGGAATATGTGTGCAGCTCTCCTTGGACAGAGAGTAATATATCACCTACTATTTGCTGCTTTGGAAGTTTAGCCAAAATGATCAAATTGATAGAAAATGTACTGATCAACATCCTATAACACATAGTATATGTTAATATGCCCATTTGCTGTGCAGAAAAGCAAAAAATTATTGAACTAAGTCTTAGAGAAAAATTATTTCAGATCCATAGACTTTAACATTTCAGAGGCAGAATTAGAGGTATGCTACTCCAGGCCAGGTGCACTAGCACATGTCTGTTATCCCAGTGAGGTGGAGGTAGGAGAATTGCAAGTTCGAAGCCAGAAGCAGCCTGGATAATTTAGTGAGACTTGGATTCAAAACAAAATATATAACATGGGCTGGGGATGCTGCTCAGTGGTAGGACATTTATAAGGAATGTGTGAGACCCTCGGTTCAACCTACAGTACTTCATGAAAAGGAGAAAAGGAAGATGTGCTACTTTAAAGGAAGGGTCTTCACACTTCTAGCACATTAAATATTCTGAGAAATCTCAGAAATGCTGTGGACCAGAGCACTCCAAAATTAGGTGTACTAAAATAACTCTCATTTATTGTTGTGCACCTGTGTATCAGCAGGGGCTTGGCTGATCTTGGTTGCTCTCAACTGGTGGCACTTTGTAGTTAGTGGTGGCTGGTGTCCCGCTTCTAAGTTAAGGACTGAAGGCAAGGTGGGCATTCTTGTTTCAGTGTGTCTTCTCCTTCTGTCAGAGTGATTGCTAGACATGTTCCTTCCTCTCGTACCACAGGCCAAGGTATAAGATTACAAGCAAAAACATGAGCATCCCCATAAGTTGCAGAGTTAGTCCTGACATAATGTCACACCTACACCTATAAGATTGATCAAATAAAATTGTTTAACCAAGTCCAAAATGAAGAGTTAGGGAAGTATATCCATGATGAAGCCATGGCGAGTGTGAAAATTCAGGAAAGAGGGAAGAATTGCATCAATAGTTTAATCTAAAACATCATTGTACCAAAAAGCTTTTGCAATTTCTCTCTCTCTCTCTTTCTGTCTCTCTCTCTCCCTCTAAACCATAGAGTTCTTTTTGTTTCATATAACATGTAATAAAATCCTAGACCCTTTGGGAAATGTTATTTTAGACAATTCTCAAAAAGAGAAAAACTACTGGAAGATGTTAACAAGATGATAATATAGGAAATCTCAGTCTTTGTCCCTGCTAAAGAATAACAATTGGACAGATATCCACAAAAAACACAAAAACAAAAACAAAAAACCCCAACAAAACAAAACAAACAAACAAAAAAACAACCTCTGGACAAGCTCAGGAGCCTACTTATGAAGCTACAGTCATATAATGGAAGAAAAAAAATGCAAGAATAACTGCAGCAAATGAGTGTTGTTGTTGTTAGGTGCTGTCGAGTCCAACTCATAGCAACCCTATGTATAGCAGATCGAAACACTCCCTGATTCTGTGCCAGGCACATGATCGTCTTTGTGTTTAAGACCGTTGTTACAGATACTGTGTCAATCCATCTGGTGAAGGGTTTTCCTTTTTTCATTGACCTGCCATTCTCCCAAACATGATGCCTTTCTCCAGGGATTGGTCTCTCCTGACTACATGTAGGTAAAACAATTTTATTAGCCTGCATTACTTCATCACTCATGCCAACACTGCCCTGAATGGAGATAGAACACTGTGCCTCACAATTTCCCATCAAAAAGAAAAGAAGAGGGGGTAAACAATTAGGCCTTTTAAGAAACTAACCAAATAAAGAACTTTGGTTTGGACCTACACAGATCAAGAAGGCTACAGGCTTACCTGAGATGTCTGGAAATGACTGAGAACAAAACAAAAGGATGCGGTCTATCAGAAAAAGCCACACAGAAGGATCCCCTGAGCTTCCCAGTGGCCCAGCCTACACCATCCTTCAGTAGCCATGTCCACTGAGGACCTCAATAGTCCTTATGGCCACTGCAGATCCTATATAGCCTTTGCTGCAGAAGATTCTGCAGTGTTGGCTGTTGTAAACCTAAAATCAAAAGCTAGTACCGTCTCATGGGAGAAGGGCCTGACCATCCACTCCCGAGGCAATCCCGAAACAGTCAGCTATTGAAAACCCTATGAGGGTCACTATGAGTCGGATACTGACTCCACGGCACCTAACAACAACAACAACAAGTACAGTCTCACTGGAGACCCTATTTATTTTGCCACTGAAGTTTCCAATTTTTTGCCTTCACAGTCTCCAGGTGCCTGAGTCACAGCTTTTCTCTTGCTCCTTGCCTGGAGGTGCACCAGCTTCTGTCACCATTGGTTTCCCAGCCCAGTTACTGCACACAAACCTGCAAATGGCCCTGAGACCCCACTAATAGCCCTGACCCTGGTCCCATTGTGGCACCCTCACTTGTAGCTGATCCCTACAGCCACATTTTTGTGCTTCGTCAACCACACCCACACTGGAGCATGACTACAAGCAACTAGCCTCAACTCCTACCTCTGACCCTCATCATCACAGCATCCATATTCTCTGGTCTCTACAGCTGAATACACTTACAGAACCCTTTGATCTTTGTTACCCGGATTCACTATGGGTGCATTCCCACTTGTGATTCCTTTGAAGCTGTATATGTTGTTCCTTGTCAGCCCTAGTCCCCACAACTACATGCACATATGCAGTTTGCCTGACTCCTGACTCTGGCCCTCAGCTGACCACTGCAACTGACCATATGCGTGCTGACAGTTCTGACTCCTCTGGCTATGTGACAATACATCTCTGGTTCCCACCACTGCACATGCAACTGCAGTCAGCCATGGCCCCTGCCGATGGCTCCAGCCCTTGCCACTATGTCTGTGGCTGTAACCAGTCCTTGCAACTGAATGAATAAATATTACTGCCCCAGGCCCCACTGACAGCCCAAATGCTCTGTAGTTGGACCTAGAGACATTGCTGGAGACCCCAACAGCCCTAAGCCACTGAAGACCTCTGTAGGTCTTGTCACCAAAGACAATGTAGTTTCAGATATCACAGACCCCACCTACCTCAGGTGACATTCTGTCAAGCCTGCCACAAAAAGCATATGTATTTGTTTCCCCTTCCACTATACCTGGTGACACAGTGCACTCCGGCATGGCTGTCTAATCCTGCAAGTATTCGTCTTCTTACTGAAGCCAGTCAGAAAAGTATGATAGAGAAGAATATTTCTTGAAATGTGCAGAGAATTATGCAGGCTATGAGAATAAAGGAGAAAAAGAAAAATATGATGTCACCAATGGAACAACATAAACTTTTCCAAAGCATTGGAGATCTACTAATAGTTTGATAAAGAATTCATAGTAATGGTTCTACAGAATCTTAGTTAGGCAATAATTTTTAAACTAGGACCCCAAAAGTACAGGCAACAAAAGTAAAAGATAGATAAGTAGGATTACACTAAACTAAGAAGCTCTGTACAGCAAAGGAAATAGTCAAAAGAATTTAGAGGCAGCTACAGAATGGGAAGGGGCTGGGATTTAGCTCAGTTGGTAGAGCCCTGCTCTTCAGTCTCTGAGGTCCAGGGTTCAATTCCCGGAACTGCAAAAAATTGGAGATGGATGTGATAATCCACTCCTGGGGCAATTCCAAAACAATCAGCCATTGAAAACCCTATGAGGGTCACTAGGAGTCCGACACAACTTGACAGCACCTAACAACAACAACAGAATGGGAGAAAATATTGCAAATGGTATATCCAACAAGGGACAGACATCCAGTACATATAAGGAACTCAACAAACTGAATACACACACACACGCACACACACACACATAATGAATCTAATTAAAAAATCCAGCTAATGCATTAAGCAGAATCTAATAAATATAAGTCATGCAAATGGCCAATAAATATATAAAAATGTTCTATTTCACTATATATATTTCACTAATCTATTTCACTAATATAAATTAAAACCACAATGAGCTACTATCATCTTACCTCAACTAGAATGGCTATTAGTAAAAAGATAAGAGATAAAAATGTGGAGAGTAGACAACTCTTGTTGAGCAATTGTTAACACAACAATTATAGAAAACAATATGGAGATTCCTCAAAAACCTCAAAATCAAACTAGCATATGATTCAACAATTCCACTTCTGGACATATGCCCAAAAGAGAGGAAATCTTTATATCAAAAAGATATTTGCACTATCATGTTTATTACAACAATATTCGTAATAGCCAACATATGGAGTGAATCTAGATGATGGATTAATATATGAAGAAAATATAGTGTATCTACACAGTGGAATACTATTCAGCCACAAAAAGAATGAAATTTGTAGTGTGCAGGAACATACATAGAATAAGACATCATTACATTAACTGAAACAAATCAGCCTCAGAAAGACAAATATCACATTTTATTACTCATTTATTGAAACCAGTAAGTCAACATTATAGAAGGATAGAAGAGAACAATAGTCACTAGAGACAGGGAGGGGTGTTTGCTGGAGGGAGAGGACAAAAAATTAGTAAGGGGCACAAAACACATACAGCGGAGGAATCACTGCTGGTTCTTATTTAGTACAATAGGGTAAGCATTGGGTAAAATAACTTATCTATTTCAAAATGTCTTTAAAATACTGGACACATAAGAAATATTAATAGTTGAAGTAGAGGAAATGCTTAATACTCTGATTTGATTAATACACATTGTATGTGTTGTTGTTAGGTGCTGTTAGATGTTGCTGTTAGGTGCCAATGAGTCAGTATCCATATATATGGAAAACATTCTTCTGCTTGTTTCTATGATACTATGATACTCATAGCAACCCTACGTACAATAGCTGAAACACTATTCTCAGTGCTTCTCTGCTATTCACAGGGTTTTCAATGGAGGATTGATTTTGGGGAGGGGGTTTCCAGGTCATTCTCCGAAGCCTAGAGTATCTTGTGTTACCTGGCGGTCTCCCATCCAAGTACTAACCAGGCCTGACCCTGCTTATCTTCTGAGATCTGATGGGATTGAAGGTCACTGCTACAGCTGCAGGTATACATTGTATATATGTATCAAACTACTGGAATGAACCCCATGCATCCAGAAAAGATGCATGACACTGTATTATCATGATGGAGCATGAAATCAAAGATACTCACTAAAAAGGACTTCCAGACTGCTTCAGAAAGTGGAAACAATGATGAGATAAGGATGTTCAGAGCCAGGAGGAGTATTTTAAGGGGAAGGGTTGGTTAATGGCAATGTATATTTTACTCTAACAAGTTATTTTAAGTTTAAAAATTCACCATAGTTTTTGGTCACATTTCATATATCTAAAGGTAATGAAATCAATATATAGAAAAGATTATCTGCATTCCCACACTTATTGCAGCACTATTCACAGTGGTCATGATATGGAATCAACCTAAGTATACATCAATAGTTAAATGGATAAAGAAAATAAGGTACAAATACACACACACATGCACACACACCCATATATACACATATCAGAATATTTTTCATCCTTAAAAGAGAAGGGTATTCTGCTATGTGCAACTATATGGACAAACCTGGAGGACATTATACAAAATAAAATAAGTCAGATTCAGAAAGAAAAAAATACTGCATGATCTTATTTGTATGTGAAGTCTAAAACAGTAGAACTCAGAGAAAAGATGCATACAATGTTGGGTGATCAAGCACTTGAAGGGGTAAAAAATGAAAAGATATTGGTCACTGGGTATGGTGTTTTAGTTAGACAGGATGAAGACATTCCCTAGATTATTGTACAGCTTGGGGATATGTTGTAAACTTGAAATTATTAAATCAGATCTTAAATGTTATCAGCACATTAAAATTAATCATGTGTGCTATAGACATGTTAATTTGATTGATTAAATCATTTTGCCACATACACATCCCTCAAATATCATATTGTATACTGTAAATATATCTAATTTTTATTTGTCAGTTATACCTTAATAAAACAGAAAAAAAAAAACCTTCAAATGTGGACAATAACCTACCTACTAGGTCTGCCATGGTTTGGATAAATGTTCCCTAAAGGTCCATATATTTAAGGCTCAGTTCCCAGCCCACAGCACTGTTAGAAGTTGGTGGAACCCTCAGAAGATGGAGCCCAGTGGGAAGTTTTCCAGTCACTGGGGGGCAGGCCCTTGAGAAGGTTATTGAGGCCCCAGCTCCTTTAGTCCCTCTCTTACATGTCCCAACCATGAGGTGAATAGTTTTGCTATGCTCTGTTTCCATGACAAATGGTTTTCTATGCAGTTACTATGATATATGGACTTGTGCCCCAAGTGGTGAGACCAATTGACTATGAACTGAAACATCTAAAACAATGAGCCAAAGTAAATCTTTTCTCTTTTTAAATTGACTTTCTCAGGCACCATGTGGTACAGTAATGAAAAACTGACTAACAGGTGAGAAGTAAGTTCTGAAGTTTTCCCATTTGCAATCATTTCAGACTTGGACAGTGTCATATCCTCCTAACATTGTCTTCTTCTATCTCCTGTCACTTTGCTACCCACTAACCTATCTTCCTCAAGGTATTAATGTATACAGACAATGTATATACATCTATTATTATATATTATACATGTATTATTATGTATTATAATGTATTATACATGTATTATACATATATACATATGTATAATGTATATAGACATACACACACACACACACACACACACACACACACCTGTTTCATTATTCTTAAAAATGTCCAACTACACTCCAATGGATGCAATATGCTAACTCTTGCATAAAATTTGGTGCCAATTTTTCTCCATTTCCTGCAATAGTCCTTCCCTTAATCTTTATATAAACATATGGATCTTTTATTTCCTCAAAACTTCCATATTTTCTCCTATCATTGCCTTTTCAAAGATTGTTCCTTTTACCGGGACTTCTCTCCTTCACAAGTTAAGTCTTCTTTCCTTCAAATCTCAGTAAATCTCAGCTTCATTGACTAAATCTAATTCCTCCCACTTCAGTCAGTTCCCCCATTACCAATTCTCATAAATACTGTACGCCTTTCAGATGTTATTTATTACAGTGGCAACACTGTATTTCTCTGTGCCATACTTTTATTAATGTCTCTTTTACTAACTCAAATATAGGCTCCAAATAATAGCACCTTGTAAAGTGGCTACTTGTGTCCATTAAATATACTTAATGAATTATTTTAATGATGATTTCCTATATTATAGGATAATAATAGTTTCAATAACTGGTATTATATTATGGTAATGTCATTTAAAAAACAGAAGAATCCTGTTGTGTAGCTTTTCATTTCTTGTCATACAATATTCCAACTTTTTCTCTTAGAGTCTGAATTTGTTTTAATGAAGTAGTTTTTCTTAAATTATATTTCTCAGTACAGAGAGAGTCCACTTTTGTTTATCATCACTTTTTCTTCATTCTTTCACATACCTTCCAGTATCATCACCTTCAGAAGATTCCTTTTAATACTGAATCCTAATCTTACCTGATTTCCTACCCAGAAAGCCTGAATTTTGGGAAATCCCAAGGGCTTTTCCATGAAGTTAAAAGAAACATTGATTTACATGAATGGATGAAGTCTTTACCATTTCAAATTCCTGTTATAATTAGTTTCAGAAGAACAGATTCATGTTATGTCTATTTCTATTCCTTTCCTCATGTGTGACAGGGGAATGAGTCATTAGAATTTTAATGTCTGCATTAAATGCCAGCAATGGTCTGTTGTTATGCTTTAACTGCTTAAATATTCTGGATTCTGAATGGCTTAATCCATTCTATTTTTTATTGTAAGAGAACAGGAATGGGCTACTAATCAAACAACAGAGCATGGAAAAGGTCATATGAGTGCAAAATCATCTGTCTATCATTTAATGGTGACAGAATTAGAAATCCTGGTTTGTGACTAAGATGGAAATTGGAATGTAGAATGTCACCACATGAATCTTCTAGATTGACACTCAATGTACCTGGAGAAAGAATGGTAAAGAATTAACTATTTTAAGCAACCTTTTTGCATATAAAAATTCTAAAAGACATGTTCTTTAGCCATAGGAAATTGTTGCAATAATAATAGTTAGTTCAAACAATAAAGGAGTAGGGATAGAGTATTGTTATAAACTCATCTGATTATAAAATAATTGGCTATGCAATCTAAAAAACTCAAATCTTGACATAATTAATAATTTTCAGTAGGCATACCCTTTCAATTAAATCTTATGTTTATATTTTGTAATTTCAAACATAATTATTTTGAGTTTGTAAATTTTAATGTGCTGTTATTATATAAATATTTATCTGCTTCATTTATTGTTTGACTACATGTTAATCTTTGTATTCATTTTTTTTCTTTTTACGCTGGAAGTTCTGCCAAACTATACTCTTTTGGATTTCTAAATTATCACTTATTTAAAGAGACTTTCAAATAAATCATTCTCCAAGGTGGTATTTACTTTGTTATGAGTTAGCTCAAATTTACTTTTAATTTTTTTCTCATTATTTTACGAAATCAGAGCAATTGGTTTACACTGTCATTTCAGGACTAAAAGCTATGTATCAGCCATCAATTAAGATCTTTCTTTCTTTCTCTCTTTCTTTCTTTCTTTCTTTCTTTCTTTCTTTCTTTCTGGAACTGAGGAGTTGAACCCAGGGCCTCACCCATGCTTTTGCAAGCCCTGTATGACTAAGCTTCACTCTCAGTGGATTTTTTATTTTAAATTTTCAGATAGAGTCTCTGCTAAGTTACTCAGGCTGCCTCTGGCCTCAAACTAGTGATTCTTTCCCTGCCTCTGCCTCCTGAGTAGCTGGGATTATAGGAATGTGTCAACTTCCCCTGCTAAGACTGCCTTTTAAAAAGACTACTCAGCAATTAAAAAATAAAATAATGTCAGTTATAGCAAGATGGATGGAATTGGAGAACATCATCTTAAGTGAATGAACACGGGCCCCCAAAGAGAAATACCATGTGTTCTCACTCATATGTAGGAGCTAAATCATACTTAAAGGAAGGAAAAAATCCTATACAGAAATTGATATATAAAAATGCACAAGTAAACTTAGCATAGAGATGACAATATAAGTAGTTGAAAGAAGAGAGGAGGGATCTAGCAGAGGGAAGCAAAGATTGGAGAAGATGGGATGGGGAGGCAGGTCAGTGAGGAAGGATGAAGGGGGAGAGGTCAAGTTCAATGTAAACAGCACAACTTCATGAGTATCTTGGAAAAATAGGGGAAGATAACCCAAATAAACATCACAGTTTAACTAAACACTAGCCATAAGGCTCCATAAGCTCTGTGGGTCAATGAAAGTGTTGCTAGAAGTGATATAAAGGATGAGTAATGGAAAAAACCAATGCTGTATTACTCTGTACTCCATCATCATTTATTAATAAAGAAAAAATTTTTTTTTAAAAATTTAAAAAGGCACTCTTGTCACTAACAATGGGAGGTGTAAATTGATGCTGCCTACTGTGAAGCCTGAGGAATTCTCCTCAGGGACTTCCATGCAGGGAATACAGGATCTTGATTTATGCCACAGAAAAGAAATTAAGGATGACTCAGTGTGAAATAATGTTGGAGTTTATTAAGTAAAGAAAAGTAAGCACTCAGAGAGACATATTCAGAGTATGTATGGGCATTGAAAAAAGAGATGCACTTGGATGTTTTAACAATAGCTGTATATGTGGTTTTTGAAGTTTTATTTTTCAAAGGATGTAATTCACAACCAGGTTCAAAGATTAAGTAAAATTTCAAAATTAAGTTTAAAAAATGAGCTGGTTTACTTATTTCTTTTACCTTACTGAATTTCCTTTTGTAAGTGAAATTGTAAGAGGTTTATGAGGTGCATTGTTTAGGCTTAGGAATGAGGAAGGAGTACTGATAAGGTTAAAATCAAAGTTAAAGGGGATCCAGACATGCTTTGGTCTTATGCATGGTTCATTATTTCTCTCTATGCTCTTGTTTGAGATATTTCTCAGAGAAGGGAGTATAGACTGTGCAGGTAGTCCTTGTAGCAGTTGTGTCAGTTGTGACAAAATTCTTGACTGTCAGCCAGCAAAATATGCAGACCAGATTTCATGGGGTAAGGGACACTTTTCCTTTCTTATGTCTCCTAATTTCCCTTGGCATTCTATCCGGCTGCATTCCTATTTGTGGATTATTTGGAATGATTGTTTTTTCTTCTACAGCCTCCTGTACATTTCCTTTGATGCTGCAGTACTTTTTAAATGAGAGAGAGAGAGAGAGAGAGAGAGAGAGAGAGAGAATGAAACTGCAAAGCTGACGTTCAATCTAATGGTTAGATGAAGTTTGTGGTGTTATCTGTATGGTTCAGTATCCTCTGCCTCCTTTGTCTTCTTAAGTGTGGGTCTTCAGCAATTAAATTTATTTATTCTTTTACCAAGTGTTGCTTCCTGGGATCATCAGAAAGGTTCTTTGTTTTATAAAGATAACACCCTAAAGCACTTAACCATTTATCATAAGTTAGGTTCTTTGGCTTTACAATTACTTTGTTAGCTAGCAGGTTCAGAGAAAAGTGTTTGAGGTTATTGGTGGTATAGACATGTAGTCATTTGTAAATGCAGTAGAAATTTTGGAGGTTCTAAAGCAGCATTGTTCACAAGTACAAGATGAATTATTGTTACTCATGACAAAAGTAGAGAACTAAATTAGCCCATCCAGAAGCAAATCAGGACATTGTGCTTAAGGATACAATTTTATGTCTCATGGAAGTTGAGAGGTAGACAACAATCTTATGTACAAGCTAATAGAAAAATAGAGCAGGCCCAGAAAATAGAAGTCACTATTAAAGCCTACGATTTATAGGTCTGCCAGAGGGGATTCTAGAAGTCCTAATTTCAGTGAAATTATTTGAAAAATCTCTTTGGAGATGTGTAATGTAGAGGGCAAGGGAAAAGCAGGATAACAGTGATAGAATCCTTTACACATTACTTACAGGCTCAGTTAAAGTGCAGTAGACAGAATTTTGGGTTCATAACACAAAAGAAAGCTGTGTCATTGTCATGAATCCTCATTAAAACTAAAATTCACTGTTGCATTAGACAAGTTCAGTTTGTTCAATACTTATCTATGTTGATTTGAATACCATTCTTGTCGTCCCATCTACAATTGATCTAGGCTTGATCTAAAAGATAAAATGGTTAAATAAAGGAATGCTGCGGTGTGGATATGTGGAATACAAAAAAGGTAACAGAATGAAAAAAACAGTTGAATAATGTACGTGATATGATAATAGTATGTGCTGAACTATGGTACATATTACAAGATCTCTGATAATTTCAAATATCTAATTTAATGTGCAATTTCAGCCTCAGTCATCATGGAAGCCTGCCCAAGATTGGGAGAGTGTGGTCTAAGGTCATTGCTATAGTTTGGGTCTTTTATTTTTTTATTTATTATTATTTTTTGTGGTGCTGGGAATTCAACCCATATAGTTTGGATTTTAAGTGTCCTCCGAGGTCATTGTGATAATGTTTTGCTTTCTAGGGTTGTGCCATTGGGAGGCGGTAAAGCATTTAGGAGGTGGGGCTAAGTGGGAAGTCTAAGTGGGAAGTGATCGAGGGTGTGCCCTTGAAGTGGGTTGTGAAGTCCTGGTTCCTTTGTCTCCCTCTCTCTTATGCTTCCCAGACATGAGGTGAGTGGTTTGGCTTCCCTACATGTAACTGCCATGAATACTGCATTACCACAGCCTGAAAAGCAGTGGAAACAAACAACCAGGCATTTGTTGTTAGTAGGTGCTGTGGGGTTAGGTCCAACTCATAGTAACCCCCAATGCTGTACCATGCCCAGCACTATGTCAGTGCTTCTTTGCTCCTCATAGGATTTTTTTTTTTTTTTTTTTTTTTTTTTTTTTTTTTTTTTTTTTTTTTTTTTTTTTTTTTTTTTTTTGTGGTACTGGAGGTTGAGCGCAGGGCCTCATACTTGCCTACTCTGCAAGTGCTGGACCACTGAGCTGCACCCTCAGCCCATTTTTACTTTTTGAGACAGGGTCTTGCTAAATTACACAGACTGCCTCTGGTCTCAAACTTGCGATCCTCCTGCCTCTGCCTCCCAAACCGCTGGGATTATAGGCGTGCGCCACCGTGCTTGGCACTCATAGGATTTTCAATGGCTGATTGCTTCAAGAATAGGCTGACATGGCCTTCTCCCATTTTTGTAGTCCTGGGGATCAAGCCCAGGGCCTCAGAGAATGTAGAGCAGGACTCTACCAACTGAGCTAAACCTCAGTCGTGCACTGGAAACCTCAAAATTGGGAGCAAAAATTACCTTTTTGTCTTTATAAGTTGTCTCAGTTCTTTATTATAGTGACGGAAAGCTGACTAACAGTCATCTTTGTATAGCTCTTAATAATAAATTCTTTATTCATCAGGAATGATGTGAGAATAATAAGTAATCACAAGGATATACTATTTCTATCCTCTTTGAATTTTCAAAGGGCTCCTAGCCAAGGATTGAAGAAATAATCTGTTTGAATCACTGAGTACCTACTATGATCAAGGGACTGTGCCAGCTGCAATATTATCTTGCTTGAAAGATAAAATCTGAAGTACTAGAAATAAGTAGTATTGTGAGATCCAGCCTAACAGTGCCTATTGTGTTGAATTCATTAAATATTGAATAGAATTCCTTTATTCATTCATTTACTAGATGGGTGGAGACAGCCACTGCAAAGGGTACATTAGAGTAGACCTCCTTTCCTCAACTTCCCTTAACACCATCATTCCCTCCTAAATATCAGAGCATGGGAACTAATGAGTGGACAAAGAGGCTCCACATGGGTTGGAAAGCATGACATTTTGATAACTTCACTTAACTCCACTGCACTTGAATATATAATTGTACAATAATGAAAAACACCAAGAAACAAGCAAAAATAAATAAGGAAAACTTGACTCACAGGAAACTTGAAGGAGTATTTGTGGAATGAAATAGAGCCCCTTGGCTAACAAAGTAACTCAACCATATGCTGGTTCCTATAACTGCCCATTTTCTCTTAAATGTACTATGTAAGTTGAGGGGAAGTCAACAGTATTCAGTATTATTTAATCTGGGCATTGTGCATCAATAGAACTTCCACACTCATTTGTGCCATAGCACTGAGATTTATCATGAAATCAATAAAACCTTAATTTCTACTTATCTCCCTTGCACAGGAACCTTCTCAGACTTTCAAAGGGACTCTAGTAGATCTTTATTATTCTGTCCTCAACCTTAACCCCAAAGGAAAAGGCTCAAACGTGGCATGAGGGACAGGCCAATGAAGAGAGTCTCCAATGACGAACCCCCCAAAATTCAGTGGGTATAGATGCACTGGATGAAAGGGACCCCCCCTGGAATTACCAGGCAGGCTGAAATGGCCACCACATGACAACATGTCTCACCGAAGGCCTTAAGTGATCTGTTCATAAGAAGGTCAACTTTGAAAAACTTTCAGAAGTTATTCAGGAAAGACATGAAATTCTCACCACTTTTCTTACCTTCTTAACAGCAGCAAGTTACACCAATGTATACCCCGCTAACCCAGAAGGGATTCTGGTGCTTAATGTTAAATTTTTCTCTCAGTCCACCCCAGATATTAGACACAAGCTTCAGAAACTTGAAAATAGCCCTCAAACCCCACAACAAGAAATTCTTAATCAGATCTTTAGGGTTTTTAATAATTGCAACAAGGCAGAAAAACAACAGAGTCTCTGAACTCCAGTTGCTGGTCTCTGCCATTAGGGGCTCCACTAAGTCCAAACCCCATCCAGAAGGGCTCACAATACAAACATCTAGGATCTTGTTTCAAATGCAGCCTGACCGGTCATTGGGCAAGCAATGCTCTAATCCCAAGCCACCCCCAAAGACATGTCTTATCTTTTCAGTACTACGTTGGAAGTTGGACAGTGAACAGGCTGCACAGTGCCAGCCCCCATCCACTCCACAGGCACAGGTGGTGAATGGCCACAGATCTTTCAACCTTCTGGGTCACACCACTGAAAAATAAGGCTACCTGGAGCTGGATGCCACAATAATCACCATAACTTCACAGTTGCAGGTAACCCTGATAGTGGCAGATAGGCCAATTTCTTTCCTTATTGAATCTTGGGCAACCTACTCTCCTCTCCTCAAATCTTGTGGACCTCTTTGCTGGTTGGGAATTTCTATTGTGGGTGTTAATGGTCCTATTTCTGAACCATTATCCACCTAAGAATATCCAATACCTTTACAACCTACATTTTTCTCCATTTGTTTTTTATTCTGCCTACCTGTCCCACTCCTTTATTGGGATTATATGTCCTTGCAAAATTTAAAACTACCCTCTTTTTTTCAGCCCCCTGTCTAGTATACACTTGTCCCCTTCCTATCTCTCTACTCTATTACAAGATTCTAGCCCACTCTCTAAGATCCCTGGAGCCCCCATTGATCCTAATTTAGTATATCCTAAAGTATAGGAGGCCTGCAGCCATAGCCCTGTGGCATCCGATCCCGTCAGATCTCGGAAGCTAAGCAGGGTCGGGCCTGGTTAGTACCTGGATGGGAGACCACCTGGAACAACAGGTGCTGTAGGCTTAGGAGAAGGACCTGGCAACCCCCTGCCAAAAATCAATCTGTCATTGAAAACCCCATGAACAGCGGAGAAGCACTGATTCATCTGTTGCACAGAGGGTGGCTATGAGTCGGATACCAACTCGACGGCACCTAACAACAACAACAAAGTATAGGAGGGTTGGGGTTTAACTCAGTTGGCAGAGTGCTGCTCCATAATTCCTGAGGACCCCTGGTTTGATTCCCAGCACTACAAAAATGAGAGAAGGATGTGGCAGCCCACTCCCAAAATAATCAGCCTTTGAAAACCCTATGGGGATTGCTATGAGTCATATATGACTTGATGGCCCCTAAAAACAAAGTATGGGACATTGACTTCCCTTCCCTAGCATCATATTATAACTGTATAAAGCTATACTTAAAGGATACCTCCAAAATTATTTCCAAGAAAAAGTACTCTATGCTTCCTAACGCCCAACAGGGACTATTGCCTGTTATAAACTGCCTATTTAAAAAGGGCCTATTTGTTGTTGTTGTTGTTAGGCGCCGTCGAGTCAGTATCTGACTCATAGCGACCCTCATAGGGTTTTCAATGGCTGAGTGCTTTGGGATTGCCTTGGGAGTGGATTGCCAGGCCCTTCTCCCATTTTTGTGGTGCTGGGAATTGAACTCAGGACCTCAAAGACTGCAGCACAGTGCTCTACCCACTGAGCTAAATCCCAGCCCCAGGGCCTATTTAGGTCTAATAATTATCCTTAGAATACCTCTATTCTTCCCATCTGAAAGCCAGATGGATCATATTGTCTGCTCCAGGACCTCCACATAATTCACCAGGCTGTAATCCCTAGTTACCTGTTTGTCCTAACCCCTATAGTATCCTCTCTAAAATCCCTCTCTCTACTATTAATTTCACTGCTTAGATCTCAAAGATGCCCTTTTCTCAGTACCGCAGCATTCTAACTCACAGGATCATTTAGCTTTTAACTGGACTGAAAACACTAGTGATCAGTCCCAACAACTCACCTGGACTGTCCTTTCATGAAGTTTTGGAGACAGTACTCATTTATTTGGCCAAGCCCTGTAAGCAGACCATAAAAACCTTAATTAAGCTAAGCAGCTCTACTTTCCTTCAACATATAGATTATTTACTCTTATGTAGCTCCTCCTTACAGGAATCTGACTTGTTTTTCTTTTCCTACAGGACTGCATACAGGCCATGGTCAATTCAACAGTGGAGCAATATGCCCTCCTAGAAGCTAGAGAGTTTCACTCCCTCCCCCAAAGTGATCCCTTGTAATTTTATCCCTTTTTTTGTCTATGATGCCACCATTGCCATATAAGAAGTAGACAAAGAGAAATAATGCCCATCTCTTATTCCTCTTCTCTTCTCCACATATATAATAAAAAGATGGGAATGTAATGTCCCAACACCAATGGTCTGTTACCTGCAGATAAACAATGTTTAAGAGAACTAGATGACCCATCCACCTCTGAAAGAGGAATAATCTTGAGGACTAGATGACTCACCCACTTCAGAAAGAGAAACATCTTGAGCAGCAATGCCCAAAGTAAAAAACTGCCTGATGCCAAGAAGTGTTGAGGCAAGAAGTCAGAAGGATTGCATCAATCAGTTCCCCTTTTTTCAGAAGCTACTTTATCCTCCTATATGTATGCCCCTCACACCTAAAGGACCCTATTATAACTTCCTTTCAGCAGGTGGCTACTGCTCTTCTTAGTAAGACAAGCCTGTCTTCACCAAGGTGCTTATAAGAAAAGCCTTTTGTTTCACATACAGCCTAGTATGATGGTGTGATCTCTGTCCACAGAGACATAACAAGAGTAATTTCATTATACATCTATGTTATTATTAGGTGCCATCATAGAGTTTTCATGGGCTGATTGTTTTGGGATTGCCTTAGAAGTGGATTTTCATGTCCTTCTCCCATTTTTCTGTTGCTGGCCATCAAACTCAGGTCATCAGAAAGTGCAGAGCAGCACTTTACCAACTGAGCTAAACCCCAGTCTGATAAATCCATGTGTGCTCAATATAAACTAGAGGAAAAATTAAGATTTAATTGAAATTGTACTAGCCCCTCAAATTATATAGGTTTCAGGCCAGTAATAAAGTTTTATTTATTTTTTTGTCAAAAATTCAGCATAGTAATTAAAAAAACACCATTCGTTAAATTGCTGGGGCTCCTGGTCTGGTCCGTATATTACTGGCGGAGCACCAGACATAAATCACATAAATACTTTTATATCTTTACCCCAACTGCCCTGGGACCCTCAGGAGCAGGATGAGGGCAGTGGAGGAGAAGGAAAAGCCTCAAGATGTTTTCCTTTGCAAACATAAACAGCTCTTCATTGCCTCTGCCCTTAGAAGGGCGGGGGAACCCAGGGAGGTTACAGCACAGCTGTCACAGCTTAAGGGCTACAACTCTTGGGGCTGCTGCATGGGCTGTGGCAGTATCAGGGGAGAAGGACACTGCCTGTCACTTCTGCTGGGGCTCTTCTGCTGATGGCCATTGTCCGGAGAGCTCCGGTCTAGAGATGGTCCTGTATAGAGACCTCTTGTTGCTCATGGTTAATCGGCAGGCAGAGAGAGAGAGAGAGAGAGAGAGAGAGAGAGAGAGAAAGGCCTGGGGAATTGCAGCTGCTTAACAGCTTTGGTTGACAAATTAGTGCTTAGGGTTAATTGACCAGTCACGGGGGAGGAACTGAAATTTTTTATTTATGTATTTATTTTTTTGTGTGGTACTGGGGGTTGAAGGCAGGGCCTTGCTCTTACATGCTCTGCAAGTGCTGGACCACTGAGCTGCACTCTCAGCCCCCTTTTTTTAAAAAATTTTTTTGTTTTTTATTGGAGATTTTTAATGTACACCTTAATGTGATTCATTCTGACATGCTTTTCATTGTGACTTTTTTTTTTTTTTTTTTTTTTTTTTTTTTTTTTTTTTTTTTTTTTTTTTTTTTTTTTTTTTTTTTTTGTGGTACTGGGGGTTGAACCCAGGGCCTTGCACTTGCATGCTCTGCAAGTGCTGGACCACTGAGCTGCACCCTCAGCCCATTTCCTTACTTTTTGAGACAGGGTCTTGCTAAGTTATGCAGACTGCCTGTGGTCTTGAACTTGCAATCCTCCTGCCTCCACCTCCCGAGCCACTGGGATTACAGGCGTGCGCCACCACGCCCAGCTCCATTGTGACATTTCCACATATGCATTTTGATGTACATTATTCCTATAGGTTCCCCCTTACCCTCCCGTATAATACCCCCCTCCCCATCTAAGTCTTCTCTATCTTTTATTTGGTAATATTTTTCTATATGTCCTTGGGTTCCAGTTCTGTTTAAGATAGAAACTTTTCCTGTAGTGATCATTGATTTTATCTTGTTAGAACAATTGCATGCATTTTCTAGACCATTTATATTGACACCATTCTTATCTTTTTTCCCCCTTTTATTTTGATTTGACCTTTGAATAGGATTTTTCCTTCTTATAATTTTGATTCAGCTCCTACATATTAGTGATAACATGTGGGGTTTCTCTTTCTGAGCTTGTGTTCATTTACTTAAAATAATTTTCTCTAATTCCATCCATTTTGCTGCTAATGACATTATTTCATTTTTCTTGATTGCTGAGTAGTATTCGATTGTGTATATATACCACAGTTTTTTTTTTTTTTTATCCATTCTTCTGCTCCAGGGCACTTTGGTTGATTCACACCCTTGCTATTGTGAAAAGTGCTGCATTGAACATGGAGATGCAGGTGTCTCTGTGGTATGATGACCCATCTCCCTTTGGGTAAATTCCCAATAGTGTTATAGCTGGGTCATACAATAGATCTATTTTTAGTTTTATAAGATACCTCCATATTAATTTCCACAGTGGTTGGACCAATTTATAGCTCCATCAACAATGTAATAGTGTTCCATTTTCCCCGCAACCACACCAGCATTTGTTGTTATTTGTTTTATTGATCTTGGCCATTCTTACTGGTATAAGGTGAAATCTCAAGGTTGTTTTGATTTGCATTTCCCTAATGGCTAGGGATGTTGAGCATTTTTTCATGTGTTTCATGGCTTTACAGACCTCTTCATTTGAGAACTGTCTACTCAGTTCCTTTGCCCATTTGTGTATTGGGTTATTTGTTTTTGGGGGAGCTTTTTTCTTGAGTTCTTTATAAATTCTAGTAATTAGACCTTTATCTGATGTATAAAATGTAAAGATTTTTTCCCATTCCGTGGGGGTTTCCTTGACTCTGTTAATTGTTTCTTTTGCTGTGCAGAAGCTTGGTAATTTCATGCAATCCCATTTATCTATTCTTGTTGCAATTTCTTGAGCTATTGGGGTCCTATTAAGGAAATCTTTTCCAATGCCTATATGATGGAGTGTATTGCCTATCTTGCCTTCTATAAGTTTTAAAGTTTCTGGGTTTATGTTGAGATCTTTTATCCGTTTTGAGTTAACTCTCCTGTATGTTGAGAGATGCGGGTCAGCTTTCATTTTTCTGCATGCAGATGACCATGTTTCCCAGCACCATTTGTTGAAGAGGCTGTCCTTTTTCCAGTTTACTTGCTTTGCTCCTTTGTCGAAAATCAGGTGGCTATAGGTGTGTTGAGGTGTTTCTGGGTCCACCATTCTATTCCACATGTATTTGGGCCTATTTTTGTGCCAGTACCAAGCTATTTTTGCAAGCACTGCTCTGTAGTGTAGCTTGAAGTCAGGAATTGTGATTCTACCTGCATTCGTTTTGCAGCTTAAGAGTGTTTGGGTTATACGTGGTCTTTTGTGGTTCCATATGAATTTTTGGATCATTTTTTCTATTTCAGTAAAGTCAGTCAGTGGAATTTTAATGGATATTGCATTAAATCTATAGATTGCTTTTGGTAGGATAGCCATTTTTACAATATTAATTCTCCCTATCCAGGAGCAGGCGAGGTCTTTCCATTTTTCAGTGTCCTCTGCTATTTCTTTCTTTAATGTTTTGAAATTTTCCTTGTAGAGACCTGAAGGGTCTTTGGTTAGATTGATCCCAAGGTATTTAATTTTCTGGTGGGTTATCATGAATGGTATTCTTCCTGAAATTTCCTTCTCTTCCTGTTTGGAATTGGTGTAAAGAAAAGCTATTGATTTTTGTGTGTTAATTTTGTAACCTGCAACTTTGCCGAAGGAGTTAATTAGTTGTAACAGTTTTCTGGTTGAGGTTTTGGGGTCTTTCAGGTATAAGATCATATCATCCGCAAATAAGGATAATTTGACCTCTTCTTTGCCAATCTGTATCCTTTTGATTTCTTTCTCTTGTGTGATTGCCCTTGCCAGGACATCAATTACTATGTTGAATAGAATAGGAGAGAGAGGACATCCTTGTCTTGTTCCAGATCTAAGAGGAAATGGTTTTAGTTTTTCTGCATTTAATATAATGTTGGCTGTAGGTTTGTCATAAATGGCTTTTATGAAATTAAGGTATTTGCCTGTTATACCTATCTTCTCCAGCGTTTTTACCATGAAAAGGTGTTGCACTTTGTTGAAGGCCTTTTCAGCATCAATTGAGATGATCATGTAGTTTTTGTTTGCTAGTTTCTTGATATGCTGGATTACATTAATTGATTTCCATATGTTAAACCAGCCTTGCATCTGTGGTATAAATCCCACTTGGTCATGGTGAATAATCTTTTTCATATGCTGCTGGATTCTGTTTGCCAGAATTTTGTTAAATATTTTTGCATCCAGATTCATAAGGGAGATGGGTCTATAATTCTCTATCTTGTTGTTGTTGTTGTTAGGTACCATTGAATCGGTATCTGACTCATAGCGACCCTCTTACAACAGGGCAAACACTATTGTCAGTGCTTCTCTGCTGTTCATAGGGTTTTCAATGGCAGATTGATTTTTGGGAGGGGGTTGCCAGGTCCTTCTCCTAAGCCTACAGCACCTGGTGTTCCCAAGTGGTCTCCCATCCAGGTATTAACCAGGCCCGACCCTGCTTAGCTTCCAAGATCTGATGGGATCGGATGCCACAGGGCTACAGCTGCAGGCTAATTCTCTATCTTAGATGAATCTTTTCCTGGTTTAGGTATCGGTTTGATGGTAGCTTCATAGAATGTATTTGGGAGTGTTCCCTCCTTTTCTATTCTTTGGAATAATTTGAGGAAAACAGGTATTAAATCTTTGGTAAATTGGTTTGGTAAAATTCTGCTGTGAATCCATCAGGACCTGGGCTCTTCTTTGTTGGGAGACTTTTAATTACCTTTTCTATTTCTGTATATGTAATGGGCTTGTTTAAGTCAGTCATGTCTTCTGGGGTTAGTTTTGGTAGGTCATATGTGTTAATAAATTTGCCCGTTTCTTCTGCATTTTCATATTTTTGGGAATACAGTCTCTCATAGTAATCCCTGACAATGTTTTGTATTTCGTTGAAGTCAGTGGTTATGGACCCGTTGTCTTTCATAATCCATACTGTGTTAGATTTTTCCTTTTCTTTTTGATGAGGTTAGCCAGATGGGTGTCTATTTTATTAAACTTTTCAAAGAACCAGCTCTTAGTCTTATTAATTTTTTGAATTATCTCTTTAGATTCTAGTTGAGATATTTCTCCCTTTATTTTTGTAATTTCCCTCTGTGTGTTCCATTTTGGGTTGGTTTTTTGTTGGATTTCTAGTGTCTTAAGTTGCACCACTAGGTCATTTATTTGGCTCTTCTTTATTTTATTGATGAAGGCACTTACTGCTATAAATTTCCCTGTTATAATTGCCTTTGCTGTATCCCATATGTTTTGGTATCATGTATTTTCATCATCATTTGATTGTAGGAATTTTTAAAATTCCAATTTGATTTCATCAATGATCCATTGGTCATCCAGTAGTGGATTATTTAGTCTCCATGAGTTTGTAAAGTTTCTGGAATTATTCATATTCTTGAGCTCCAATTTTATCCCATTATGATCTGATAAGGAACAGGGGATAATTTCTACTTTTTTGTATTTGTTGAGGGAGTTCTTATGGACTAGCATATGATCTATCTTAGAAAACGCACCATGTCGAGCTGAGAAGAATGTGTATTCCTCATTGTGTGGATGAAATATTCTGTATATATCTGTGAGATCCAACTGGTTTAGGGTGGAGATTAGATTAGATGTTTCTCTGCTGATTTTTCATTTTGATGACCTGTCTCTTGACAAAAGTGGGGTTTTGAAGTCCCCATTATTATTGATTCTGGTCCAATAAAGTTCTTTGTATTCATAAGGTTTTTCTTATAAAGCTAGGTGCCCCTATGTTTGGGGCATAAATATTAAGGAGTGTTATTGATTCTTGACTGATTGTTCCTTGTATTAAAACGTAATGTCCTCCTTTGTCTCTTCTGATTAGTTTTGGAATGAAATTTAATCTATCTGAAATTAAAATTGCAACACCTGCTTTCTTTTGTACCCCCCCCCGCTAAGTATACATTTTTTCAGCCCTTAAGTCGCAGTTTATTCCAGTCTTTCTGAGTTAGATGAGTTTCTTGAATACCCCATATTGATGGTTTGTGTTTTTTCATCCAATTAGCCAGCCTCTGTTTCTTAATTGGTGAGTTAAGACTATTTCCATTAATAGTGATTATTGAGGAGCATTTATTGTTATATATCCAATCATTCATTACCTGTTACTGATTTATGATTCATATTTGCTTTGGTTCTTTCTTGGGTTGCACTCATCTCAGCTAACCAGTTCTTTGATTTCCTTTGTAGGGTTGTCTTAACTCTCCTGGATATGGTAATTGATTTACAGTCCTCTCCAGTGCTTGTTTGGTGGTTGCATATCATTTAAAAGCTTCAATGTCATTAAATGTCTTATATTCCTCATCTATTATCAAAGATAATTTTGCTATATATATTAATCTAGGCTGGAGATTATTTTTTTTAATATTTGAATCACCTGTGTCCATTCCTTTAGAGCTTTCAATGTTGATATGGAAAAGTCTGCAGTAATTTTAATTGGTTTTGCTTTATAAGTAATAAGGGTTTTCTGTCTTGCTGCTTGCAGGATAACCTCCCTGGTCTCTAATGACAGCATGTGAGCAATGATGTGTCTCGAGGATGATCTACTTAAGTCAGCCTTCAAAGGAGTTCTGAATGTCTTAGTGGTGTATATGTCCATTTCCTGTGCTATCTTTGGGAAGTTTTCCTTGAGGATATCATTTACTAGGTTGGGAAGGCCTCCATTGGATCTTTCTTCTCCTTCAGGAATGCCCTGAATTCTTAAATTTCTTTTTTTCATTCTATCTGAGTTCTTCTGGAAATCTTTCTTTAATTCCTTTATCATTGATTCCATTTCTAATTGCTTATATTTCAGTTCATTTATGATGTCCTCTGAATCGGAAATCCTCAGCTCAGATTCATCCAGTCTCAATGAAAAGGATTTTTTATCCGTGTTCAATTCAGATAATTTGGATTGAGTATCAAGCAATGGGGCTTGGTTTTTCTTTATCATTTCAAGTGGGATGACAGAATGGCTTCCAAGTGAGAAAACTTCCTTTTAAGTATCTCCAGTGTGCTTGTGGTTTTGTCTTAATTTCTCTTAGCATGTTTATAACCATGACTCTGAATTCTGAATCAGAGATCTCTAAGAATTGAGAGTCCTTGGAGTTATTTGTTGGGGGGCTTTGATCTGTGGAGCCTTTAGATCCATCCTGCCCCTTTATGTTTTTTGTAGGTTTACTTTGTTTGCCCATAATATGGTCTGGGAAATAGAATTTGTCTCTCCTGATTGTGCAGAACCTCTCCCTCTGTTATTCCTTTGATATTGTGTGGTGCTGAATCTCTGGTGCTTATTAGAGTTTATAAGCTGTATATTCTCAGCTATTTGGTCTGTGTGGTTGTCTCTTTAGTCTACCAGCCCAACCCCAAAGGGACTAGGGGCTAGGGAGGTGATAGATTTTATTTCTCCTTTGTGGGGTGAGAAAGGGGGTGATCTGGTGACAGAAGAGGGGGAAAGAAGAGGTAGAGGACAGAGGCGAATAGAAATTACTGTGAAAATTAAAATTAAGGTTAAGACTTAAGGGAAAAATAATTAAAACAAAGACACATATATAGCTTAAGAAAAAGAGAAGGAGAATAGGAAAAGGGAAGAGAGTAAAAGAAGAAAGGAAGAAAAATAGGAAGGAAAAAGAGAAAAAAGAAAAAAAAGTCTCACGCATACATGCTCCCACACACATATAAAAACACTTTTAGACGGATGCAGTGGTGCACGCCTGTAATTCCAGTGGCTTGGGGGATGGATGCCGGAGGATCACAAGCCCGAGTTCTGTGCAACCCAGGGAGACCCTGTCTCAAAAATCAAAAAATATGGTCCCAGGGTGCCACGTGGTGGTCCAGCACCCAGAATTTGTAGTTTGTGTCCCGCAGGTGGGGTGAGAGTATGCTGCCAAGGTTGCACTCTGTGTTGGGTCTGACCCCCATCGGTGCATGTGCGCGAAGTCCCCTCCGAGTCTCTGGGATTCTACCCACAGTCTGCCTGATGGCAAAATGGTGGCAGTCCCACTACTGTCCTCTGTGTAGTGCCCCGGAAGCCAAATCCTCGATTTCAGTGTATGCCCAGTTTCATCCTCTCTCTCCCAAACTAAATTATCACTGTTTCTATCTATTCAATGTGAGTTCCAAACCCCTAATTGAGGCTTCCCATTACTCCGGGACAGAAGGCGTGTGTTATCTGTCTGCCATCTTGACTCCACCTTTTTTTTTTTTTTTTTTTACTTTTTGCGACAGGGTCTTGCTAAGTTATGCAGACTGTTTCTGGTCTCAAACTTAGGATCCTCCTGTCTCTGCCTCCCCAGCAGCTAGGATTACAGGCATGTGCCACTGCACCCAGCTCCGGAAAATGTTTTGTAAAACATCCAATCAGGTTGCGCAAGGTCGCGGAATTTCAGGGGGGTTAACTTGCCTGGGAAAGCCTGGACAAGTCCCTGGCTTGTCTTTTCTGGCAAGTCCCTTTTACTTTTTCAATTTAGCTATTTAGGCTTCTTGTGCTGATTCACAAGAATTGGGGTTTTTACCTAAATTGTCCAGATTTATCCCCACAGATCAATGAATATGACCTTCTAGTCATTTAACCAGAAATAAGTTATGGTTGTATATTTGACAAGATATTCTATCAAGCTCTTGAGAGTGAGTCTGCAAATATTACCTGGCTTATAAATGACAAAATAAGTCATTGAAGGTAACCCAAAAGTTATTTGGCTGGGTCACTACATGGATAGGAAAAAAATCTGTAAAAAATGATGGTGTTATGAATATCGTGGATCATAGGTAAGTGTATAAAACTTGTGAAAGTTTTTATGGAATATCATACTATAGGAAAAGTATTTTGATATCTATAGAAATCCCCCATATGTCTGTCATCTTGTTGTGCTGTGGGGGCTTACATATTGTGATGCTGAAAGATATGCCACTGGTATTTCAGATACCAAGAGGGCCACCCCTGGTGGACAGGTTTCAACTAAGCTTCCAGACTAAAACAAACTGGGGAAAGGATCTGGCAACCCACTCTCAAACTAATTAGCCATTGATAACCATATGAAGAGCAGAGAAACTCTGTCAAAAATAGTGTCATAAATAAGCTCCCCGGATTGAAAAGAATTCAAAAGATGACTAGGGAAGAGATGTCTCCTCCAAGAAGAGTCAACTTTAATGATAGAAATGGAATAAAGCCCTTGGGAACTCTATTTGATGATGTGGCATGACTCAAAATGAGAAGAAACAATGGCTGCAACAATGGGCTCAAATGTAAAAATAAGATAATGTATATGACAGTGGCAGCTAAAATATGTTATATTTTTAGTGTTGTGATACATTTCATATGCTATTTAGTTAATCTCTTTTCTATTTATCTTCAAATTCCAGGTATAAAATATAACATGTAAATGTGTCAGCTTAGATTTACTAAAAAACTCTATTCGTATATTCATGAAAAAATCAATAGATATAGGAGAAAAGACTAATAAATTTTAAATCATGTCACTCAAGATGAGATGTTAATGTTATCAAACCAAATTTCAGTTAGGTGACATGATATCTTTAAGCATAAATATGTATTTTATCAATTGACATTTGTTTTAGATTGCATATTAGATGTAAATACTCATTTGGAATTCAAAGAACTAGAAAATTCAAATAAATAATAATGTACCCCACTTGTATCATACTTTATAGCTCCCTCAAAACTTTTCATTCATATCTCATTCTCTCTCTTTCTTTATGAAAATATATTAACTACATGAAAGAATAAATTTATTTTTCTCTTTTTTGAGGCAAGTCTCACTATATAGCTCAGTCTGACCTGAAATTCACAATCCTTCTGCCTTACCCTCCTGAGTACAGGGGTTATTGGTGTGCATCACCACATCCTACAGGACAGATATTATTATCCCCCTATTACAGACTGGAAATTGAATTTGAAGGGAATTAATTTTTTTCTATACTTATTGTTAATTATTAATAACAGATAGATTTCAAATGAGAGTACTAGGTTTTAACTCCTAACCATGTGATCTTGTGCAAATCACTTAATAAAAGCTTCCCTAGCTTGCTGCATAATATTGCTACAACAAAGTATCATTGACTAGGTGGTTTACAAACAGCATAAATTTATTTAGCACAGACCTGAGGCATGGAAGACTTAGACTAGGTTTCTATCATGGCCAGGTTCTGGTGAATGCCCTCTTTCAAGATGTAGACTGCTGACATTTTATATCCTCACGTTAGAAAGGTAAGCTTGTTCTCTATCCTTTTTATAAAGATACTAATTCTTATTCAGGAGATCATTGTCTTCATGACTTAATTACCTCCCAGATACCCATCCCTTCTAAATACCAGCATAATGAGGATGATATTTTGACTTAAGAGTTTTTTGAGGCAGGCACACAGATGTAGTTCCATATTACATGGATAGTGAGAGTGTCTGAAAAAATGACCTAGTGCATTCACTCATGCCATTATTCCCATATTACTTTGTGAGCTTTTTTGGTTACAACAGCAACATTGTTGTTATATGCTGTCAAGTCCAGTCTGACTCAGCAACCCTATGTACAACAGGATGAAACACTCTCTGACACTTGTGCCATATATATAATTATTTTATGTTTAAACCCATTGTTGCAGCAACTTTGTCAGTCCATATAGTTGATGATCTTTTTTTTTTGTTGATATGTCACTCTCCCAAACATGATATTCTTCTCTAGGGATTGCTCATTCCTCAAAACATGTCCAGAATATGGAAAACATAGTCTAACCACCCTTGCTTCCAAGGAGTATTCTGTTTGCACTTCGAGGATAGATATTTTGGTTCTTTTGGCAGTACATGATATATTCAATATTTGTCTTTAGCACCATAAATCAAAAGCTTCAATTCTTTTCCTTTCTCCCTTATTCAATGTCCAGCTTTCACAAGCTTATAATGCTGCCACTGAAAATACCATGGCATGCATCAGGTACACTTTCATCTTCAATGTGACATCTTTGATTTTCAACACTTTAAACAGGTCTTTTGCAATAACTTTTTTCAATGTAAGTCATCTTTTGATTTCTCAACTGCTATTTCCATGAGTTTTGATTGTAGAACCAAGTAAAGCAAAGTCTTAGACAATCTGATTTGTCTGTCAGTTTGCTGTATTTTGGGGGCCAGAGTGTTGTTGCCATGCTGAAAGCTATGCAACTCATATTACAGATACCAGCAAGGTCACCCTTGGTGGACAGATTTCATCTGAGCTTCCATACTAAAACAGACTAGGGAGAAGAACATGGATAACCCACTCTTTAAATAATTAGTCCTTAAAAACCCTATGAATAGCAGAGAAACAAGAGCAATGCAGTTTATAAATTCAGCTATCCCTTCTTATGAGAAGAAAACATGCCTCTTGGAAAAAAAGAATTTAGCTACCAACAATGGTGGTAAAACAAGATTAAAAAGTACAATAGCAGAGCAGGCACTGTGGCGCATGCCTGTAATCCCAGAGGCTTGGGAGGTGGAGGCAGTGGGAGCGCAAGTTCAAGACCAGAGGCAGTCTGTGTAATTTAGCGAGACCTTTTCTCAAAAAGTAAAAAAAAAAAAAAAAAAAAAAAAAAATTGGCTGAGGGTGCAGCTCAGTGGTCCAGCACTTGCAGAACATGCAAGTGTGGGGCCCTGGTTTCAAACCCCAGTACCACACACACACACAAAAGTATAATAGCAAAAATCCATAAGACTGTAGGAGTCTTAACAAGATGAACTATTTGACTATTACTAAGTCACAAGAACTTTGAAAGTATTTCCCATTATCATTTGGATATGTATACTAGGTAGACCCATGGATATAGGTCTACTAATTTTCTCTCTGGGGCTGGGATTTAGCTCAGTTGGTAGAGTGCTGCGCTGTAGTCTCTGAGGTCCTGAGTTCAACTCCCAGCACCACAAAAATGGGAGAAGGACCTGGCAATCCACTCCCACGGCAATCCTGAAATAGCCAGCCATTGAAAACCCTATGGGGGTCACTATGAGTCAGATACCGACTAGATGGCACCTAACAACAACAAAAGTTTTCTCTCTGTATCAAAGGAAGCAATGAGAATAAGGTAAAAGCATGAAAGGAATATTTTAAAAAGTGACTTAAGGAAAGCAAGTCCTTGAAGAAATTTCATCAATTTGACTCAAACAAGTAGCCTTGTGTTAAGTGATATGTAGAAATACCTTCCACTTAGAACAAGAGAGCTGTTTGCCTAGATATGGTGGAAAAAATATGTAAAGCTGCAAACTGAAATGTGTGTGTGTGTGCATATACACGAATGTGCATACATTTAAGTCAGAGGATCAACCTTATGTTATAATTTGGATCTAAAATGACCCCAAAAGTCATGTGCTTCAACTTTGGTCCTCAGGAGGTAGTGCTCTTCTGGGAGGCTATTAAACTTTGAGAGGTCAGATAGAGCTTCTTCCAATTGGGTCACTGGGGACAGGCCTTTGCAAGTTTTACCCAGACCCCCTAGTTTGGGTAAGCTCTCTCCTTCTGATCTGCCATGATGTGAAGTTGTCTGCAAGAGGCTCTTCTGCCTACCATGCCATCATGTCTCCTCTCCTCTGTGAATTGCAATCCAATACACAATGAGCTTCCAAAAAAAAAAATCATTCCTTCTATAAGTTTGCTTCAGTGAGATTCTCTGCCATAGTGAAATACAAGCTAACATGACCTACCTGTAGTCCTTATTGTGTCTATCGAAGAAGAGGGAGTAAGATAAATAGAAAATAGTGTGCGTGTACATATATACTTTTATTCTCTGCTCTCCATTTGCTGAAATCTTACTTTAACTCTGTTATGAATAAGTATTTTCATCTCTAAAATTTGATTTATTCTTTTATTAGTTTTTGTGATACTCTGATTTTTCTCTCTCCTTTTTTGTGTCTTCTATATCATATCTTAGTTCTCCCATGTATTTGTTTTATTTCTATTCTGCTTGTTAAAGTTCTCCATCTGAAATTCAGTTTTCTTTGCTTTTTCTCTTTAACATTTATCTTCATTTTCTTCTAAGTAAAATTTGAGAAAAATCACTCATAACGCTTGTTGGGAGCATTTGGGGAGTGTTGTTTTGCCCTTTGATATACAACTTGACTATTCTATTTGAACATTAAAAAAATACATACATCTGGGTGTCAAAAATGTATACAATTTAAAGTAGTTTATTGGTGCATTATGTATGTATGTTTGTATGTATGTATGTATGTATGTATGTATGTATGTATGTATTTGTGGTACTGGGGGTAGAACCCAAGCCCTCACGCCTGCATGCTTTGTAAGTGCTGGACAAATGAGCTGCTCCCCCAGCCCATTGTTTTTTTCACTTTTTGAGACAGGGTCTCGCTAAGTTATGCAGACTGCCTCTGGTCTCAAACTTGTGATCCTCCTGCCTCCAGAGCCACTGGGAATACAGGCATGCCCCACTGTGCCCGGCGTGGTGTGTTATTTTTTGAAGTTGAATTGAGTTATGGTAGCAATGTGTACCATGATATTTTCTCAACAGATGATGTTAGTCAAATGCTAGTGTCACAAGGAGACAAGCAGGATAGTCAAAGAAAATGACTGAAACATGGATGTTTTTCAAGTTGCACAAGACCATTTTGAAATGGTATTTGAAACTCAAGAATGTTATGGACATACAATGACAATGGAGACAATGTAACAGAACCTACAAAATACATAGCAATTATATGCATTTTTGATAAGATTGAGACCCAGGGTGCTGTGTGTGATGTACACGTGGGAATATTTGATCTGAGAGACATCACAAAACTGTTTCCTCTGCAATAGTATTGGAACAGTTTACACACTTACCACAAAAGTCTACCAAACCATGTGCATATGAGAGAAGAGTTAGCAAAACAAGCATACAATACATTCTTAAAACAGTAAGTTGGAAAGTCTTTGTCCCAAGATGTATATACATTTTTGACACCCTTTGGTTTATACATATATGAAATTATATTTTGTGTAACCAGTTTATTTAGATATCTAAATTCAATTGCCTAAAAGCATGAAGCAGCTTTATTTTTGATTGGTCACTGAATTTTACTGTTATATCCATTTTTGATGCCTAAAGCAATATCTGAGAGAGACTCCCTATTCCTTGTCACTCTCATTATCAAGATCAGTCCAGTAAAAAGGTGGATCGCCAAGTTTTTATGTCCCATCTCTTTTCTTCTACACAGAACAAATTGGACTCATATTCCTAGGAACCAGAAGGGAGAACAGAGGGGTGTAGTCTGATTCTGGGATATATCCTTCATCTCCCTCTCCTGGATCTAAGATGTCCTCTGTAAGGTATTGCAGATAAAGCTTAGTGGACAAGGCCGCCATAATAATTTAAGTGGGAATTGGTGAAATCTATCTTATTTACTGTGGACATCTAGGGCACATGAAGAATTATGGTCCCCAAAAGATATGACCAGATGCTAACTCCTGTTATCCATGAACATGATCCTTTTAAAAGAGTTTTAGCAGTTATAAAAGGCTGCTGTTGTTGTTGTTGTTGTTGTTGTTGTTGTGTGCTGTAAAATCTGACTCATGGTGACCCTTTGTACAGCAGATCTAAATACTCCTCCATTCTGTGCCAAGCACACAATCTTAATTATGTTTAAGCCCATTGTTGCAGAGACTGTGTCATCTGGTGGAGGGTTTCCTTTTTGTTGTTGTTGTTTACCTGCCACTCTCCCAAACATGATGTCCTTTTCTAGGGTTTGGGCCTTCCAGACTACATGTCCAAAATATGGAAGATACAGTCAAGCCATCCTTGCTTCCAATGAGCATTCTGGCTGCTCTCCTTCTAGGACAGATCTCTTGGTTCATTCAATAATTTCCTCCAGTACCATAATTCAAAAACATCAATTCTTTTCCTGTCTCCCTTGTTTGGCGTCCATCTTTCAAAAACTTATTATGTGACTGAAAGTACCATGAAATTAGTCAGGCGTGCTTTTGTCTTCACTGTGACATCTTTACTTGTCAGGTGTGGTTTCTCTGTAGCTGGGCCTGCAGGAGACAAATAGCAATGGGGCATCCTGACAGTTACACCTGGTAGTGAAGCTGAGACCAGAGAAGAGTGCTATACTCAGCAGGCTAAAAGCAGAACACAGGTTTATTTACAGGAGAAAAGGAAAAGGAGAGATTTAGGGGGAATGATATCGGATCAAAGTAAGGGGATAGGACTATGCGTCTAGTACTGGGAGCAGAGACAGGGGCTGTCCTCAGCTTCTGCCTCTGCCATTGGGTGCAGAGGCTTCTGGTTGCCCTTGCACTCTGACTCGATGTCTTCACCACTTTGGAGGCCCTGAGCTTGACTCTCGAAGTCTTGCCTCTCACAGATATTGGCAAGGTATTCATGTCCACACCCTGGGGCTGTCTCTCTCCACAGGATTGATCAGGAATGGGAAGGATGCAATGGGCAGGTACAGGTTAAGTTGCAATAGGTGGATGGTACTGGCTGCAATAGGCAATCAGGTGATCCAAAGGAATGAATGCCTATCCTTGTGGCTGGCTCCCCTTTTATCTTGTCTGGAGCAAGAGTCAGCAACTTTACTGCTCTTACACTTTGTAATTGGCCCTAACAGTTAGTGGTCAACCAATAACCAGCTCTGACTAACCACAAAGTGGCCTGTGTTTCCACATTGGTTTTGGGAGGTGCCATCTTTTCTTGCTCAGTGGGAGCTGCAGGAGTGGGAGACCCAGATGAAGGCCAGGGGTCACTAGGCCCCATAGGGTTGATGGGGACAAAGTGCCAGGATGTAGGGCCTTAGAGGATAGATGTTATTCCTCCAGGTGGGCTAAATCAGCCTCTGTGCCCCACCATGTTTGGGGTACACTCTATCTCTCTCCCTGATGATATCAACATTTACTTTTTCATATTTTAAAAGAATCTTTTGCCACAGCTTTTCCCAAAGCAATGTATCTTTTGATTTCTTAACTGCTGCTTCCATGGGTGTTGATTGTAGAACCAAGTAAAGCAAAATCATTTACAACCTCAATCTTTTCTCCATTTATTGGGAAGTTGCATACTGACCCATTTGTAAAGATTTTTGTTTTGTTGATATTTAGTCACAATGCATACTGAAGGGTATGTTCTTTGATCTTCATCAGTAAATGCTTCAAATCCTCTTCACATTCAGCAAGCAGAGTTATGTCATCTGCATAACACAGTTTGTTAATAACTGTTCCTCCAATCCTGATGCCACTTTCTTTTTTATGAAGTACAGCTTCTTGGATTATTTGCTCAGCACAGAAATTGAAGAGATGTGGTGAAAGTATATAGCCCTGAGGCACATCCTTCTCACCTTTAAGCCAGGCAGTGTTTCCCTGTTCTATTCAAACAACTATCTCCTGGTTCATGTACCGACCCCTCATGAGTATGATTTGGTGCTCCAGTATTCATATTCTTTAGAGTGTTATCCATAATTTGTTATGATTCACATAGTCAAATGCCTTGGCAAAGTCAATAAAACATAGAAAAACATCTTCCTGATATTCTCTTCTTTTGGTTAATATCCTTCTGAAATCAACAATGATGTCCCTGATTCCCTGCCCTCTTCTGAATCTGGTTTGATTTTCTGGCAGTTCCCTGTCCATATACTGTTACAGTCACTTTTGAATGATCTTTAGTAAATTTTGCTTGAATGTGATATTTATTAATGATATTGTTTGATAGTTTCCACATTATTTGGATCCTCTTTTTTGGGAATAGGCACAAATATGGATCTCTTCCAGTCAGTTGACCAGGTAGCTGCTTTTCAAATCTGTTGGCATAAACATATTAACACCTCCAGTGCTGCATCTGTTTATTGAAACATCTCTGCTCATATTCCATCAATTTCTGGACACTTGTGTTTCACCAATTCCTTCAAGGTAGCTTTTACTTCATCCTTCAATACTATTGGTTCTTCTTCACATGCAACTTCTTGAAATGGTTGGTCATCTACCTGTTGTTTTTTGTATAATGATTCTATGTAATTCTTCCACCTTCTTTTGATATTTCCTGCATCACTTAATATTCTCCCTGTAGAAATATTTCACTATTGCCACTCAAGACGTGAGTATTTACTTCAATTCCTTAAACTTAAGAAACATAGAGCTTGTTCTTCTCTTTTGGTTTTCTGTCTCTAGCTCTTTGCACATATCATTATAATATTTGTTTTTGTCTTCTCAAGCTGCCTTTTGAAATCTTCTGTTTAGATCCTTAACTTCATCATGTCTTCCTTTTAATTTATTTGCTCAACATTTAAGAGCAAGTTCCAGAGTCTCTTTTGTCATGTAATTTGGTCTTTTCTTTTTTCATGTCTTTTTAATAACCTTTTGCTTTCTTCATGAATGATGTCTTTGATATCATGCCACAACTCATCTGGTCTCCTATCATTTGTGTCTAATGCATTAAACCTGTTGTTGAGGTGGTTTCTGAACTCAGGTGGAATATACTCAAGATCATACCTTGGCTCTGGCACACTTGTTCTAGTTTTCTTCAGTTTCAGTTTGAACTTGCATATGAATAGATGATGATCTGATCCATAATCAGCACCTGGTCTTGTTCTGACACTTGATATGTAGCTTTTCCATCATCTTTCCACAAGTGTAGTCAATTTGGTTCCTGTATGTTCCATCTGGTAAAGTCCATGTGTATAGAAGCCATTTATGTTCTTGAAAAAATTTATTTGCAATGAAAAGGTCATTGGTCTAACAAAATTCTATCATGTAATCTCCAGCATTGTTTCTGTCACCAAGGCCATATTTCCCAAATACTGAGCCTTCTTCTTTGTTTCCAACTTTTGTATTCTAGTCATCAGTAATAATCAGTAAGTCCTGATTGCATGTTTGATCTATTTCAGATTGTAGAATCTGGTATAAATCTTTCCTGTCTTCATTTTTGGCCTTAGTGGTGGGTGCATAAATTTGAATAACAATCATACTCACTGGCCTTCCTTGTAGGCATATAGATGTTATTCTATTTCTGATAGCATTGTATTTCAGGACAGATCGTGAGATTTTTTTTTTTTTTAATGATGAATACAACCCCATTGCTCTGTAGTTTTTCATTACTAGCATAGTAGACCATATGATTATCTGATTCAAAATAGCCCATGCCAGTCCATTTTAGCTCACTGATGCCTAGAATGTCAATGCTTATACTCTCCATTTTTCTTTTAATGATTTTTAATTTTCCTAGGTTCATACTACATACATTCCATGTTCCAATTATTGATTGATATTTACAGTTGTTTCTCCTCATTTTGAGTCATGCCACATCAGCAAATGGAGGTCCCTGAGGCTTTCCTCCATTTCTGTCATTAAGATAGACTCTACTCTAAGAAGGCAACTCTTCCCCAGTAGTGTTTTGAGTGCCTTCCAACCTGGGGGGCTCATTTTCTGGCATTATATTAGACAGTGTTTCTCTGCTATTCATAGCTTTTTCAATGGCTAGCTGTTTTAGAAGTGGTTTGCTAGGTTCTACTCCCTAGTCTGTCTTAGTCTGAAAACCCAGGTGAAACCTATCCACCATGGGTGAACCTGCTGGTATCTGAGACACTGGTGACATAGCTTTCAGCCTCATAGCAACACACCAGCCCCCACAGTATGGCAAACTGACAGATGTGGAGAGCGGGATATAAAGATAAGGATCTTGAAATGAATAACTTATACTTAGAATATGTGAAAAACCCAATGATTAGGGTCCTTACAAATGGTAGAAAAGGAGTGGAACCAAGATGTACAGAAAGGAAGAATTGTGTAAAGATGGCGAAAGATTAGAATTTTGTACCTACAACTCAAGGAGTATCAAAACACATTTCTGTTGGCTTGCAACACTACATTTGTGGTAATTTGTTATGGCAGCCTTAGGAAACTAAACTGATTCATACTTGATATCTCTGTGTGTCAGATATCCAAATATTTGCTTTGTTGTGTTGCATGTGTTAGTTCTTAAGAGAATCATAGGGAGTCTCCAAATTATATTTCTCTGATCTGTAAGATCAACTTTAAGCTTAGTTTTCCCTCCTTCTTTATCTTTGTATCAGGCAGTATATACAAAAGCATTCCCTTGCCTTGAGTTCAGCCCTCACATATGATATTCTGGCAAGATACCTTAGGCCTTTTGTGGTATCCCCTTAATCTCTGATGAACTCATATATTCTTAACATGGCAGATAATGAAGACAGATTACTCGCTTCACTTTTGCCCCTCTCCCCAATTATCTAGACTTCTTTTGGGTAGTCTGCTGACTAACAGACAACTAAATAGCAGAATGATGTACCAGGCTGCCTCTCTTTTTAACAAAAAAAATCCATTTTTAATAGTGCCATGTAGTTTCAGGCTTTTTGAACAGCTGTACTCCCTTAAGGCCCTGAGGGGCATGGAGTTAATAATGTTTTCTCCAAGTGCTTATGGTTTTTACAAGAGGAACCACCCAGTGTCTTCCTCTGTTCCTCCACAATAACTCCTCCATCTTAGACTGGAAAACAAGATAGAACAGTGTCTGGTGGTGGAGGTAAACCTGATTTTCTAATCCCCTAATAAGCTCAAGAGTAGGGGTCGGGCCATACATCTGTTCCCAACTGCTGATCAGCTTTCTTTAGAATGTTAGGTAGTTAATTACTTTTTGTCCCCACCTTTGGGCCACTCTTAGTAATTCTTAGACAGTGGATTGCATTTTGCTTAACCATTACAAATATATGTTTATTATAAAACTGCTTTACTAGTTATCATTAGTTTGCAGATTTTGAACTTTAATGTCAAAAAGCAATAAGTACAATTTGATTTTACTAATTATTTGACATCTAACTCAACTCTTCAACTTACCTTTTTGTATACAGTGAGAAAATTAGATTAAAATTAGGGTTTGCTGAGTGTAATAATTCCATAAGCCAATAAAGAAAGTAAATGCACAAAGAAGTCATGAATGGAGGGCTATATTAGCACATTTTCTGTTACTATAATGAAATACCTTATGCTACGCTTATAAAGAAAATAGATTATTTAGCTCAAAGATTTGGAGACTGAAATTCCAAACACTGTAACACTAGGTCTGCTGAAGCAATTGCATCATCTGATGGTGGATGGGATCAGAGTTGGAGCTTATGTGAGGCAGAGATCACAGGGTGAGATAGAAAACCAGGGAGTGCGGAAAGGCCAATGAGATCACCTACTAGGCCCCACCTCTTGATGATCTAAACATCTCTCAAAATCAATGAATATCATGCTTCTAAAATATGAACACTTAAGGGGCAAATGACAACCATAACAGGGGCTGTGACCAGTATGAAAGTGCCAATATCTACCTAAGATATTGACTTTATTTGCCAAATTAATCTTAGCAGGCTCCCTTGACACTAGTTGTCAGGTTCTGTTAGATGGCCTTTTTATCCATCCCATGTTTAAATTTCCATTCATCTGTTCTCTGTGGTCTGTAAGACACATACAAAAACATTTTTTTCCCAGGTCAAAATATGTAGGAATGGGTACTACTAGGCTTTTTAGTGAGTAGGGACCAGAAATGTGATAAGTGTTATTGTACTTTGTCCCACATGATTTTCCAGTGGCATATAGGGTATTCATAAGCAAAGTATTGGTATTCCTTTCAGGATAAAGCAAATCCTGGTTTGTGTAGAGATTTTACAGATAGATAAGTAGATAAACAAGCAAAATATTTGTGAATATTTCCCAAAAATAAAATTACTATGTATATTGAGGAATTATTGCATTTTATTTTGTTCAGAGTTTTACACAGCATTATCCAGTATTAGGCAGCCTTTCAGAAAATCATTTCAGCAATAGCAAGCTGCTTATAGGATTTGTGTCCCCAGTGCTTCATACCTAATCAGGCTACATTTAGATTTTTGCATTTGTGTCATTGTATAGATACAGTGCAGTATCCATATCATACATTCTTTTCATGTATTTTGCCTCTTCATGTATTCAGTACATACTGACCTTTGGATTTTTTCTCCCTAAACTATTGCTTCCTTGTTGTTATACTTAAATTGAAGACAAGCATTATATAGACTTTTTTGAAAAGTGATGCATAAGTAGATCTTTATATCCAGTATCTTGCTCCTGGATAGTAAAGCAAGCATTATAATAAAGTATTTGTTATAAAAATAGAAAGTGGGTTTGATAGCACCGTTCTAGGTTCAGTCTCACCTTTCTATAAAACCCCAAAGGTCACCAATATTCCAAAGTATATACATATTTACATATAGGGACCTTCACCTATCCTTCGGCTATGTCCTTCGATGTGTCATTGTCTCAGGCTATGATATTTTTTTCTGAGTCATCAGGGGCATAAAACAATCAGGTATCACTTGTAGCAAAGTAAAACCTCCAACCTGAGACTAACTGCCAGAGAATCTATGCATTTGATGATTTCCTGTACAAATACAAATTTTAGTTTGAGATTTAATCTGAGAAAAGTATAGCCCCCTAAATATTTTCTATAGTCATTTTTATGTATATACAAATCATTGTTTTGCCATCTCTAAAATATTTATGAGACTGAAGAGATTACAAAATTCAAATTAATAAATTGGATATACTCAATGTTAACTGGCAAAGCATTTTAAACATTATAGAGAGAATACATTATTTAATTTTCAAATCTTTATCTTTTTAATTGAATTTCTAATTAGTGAGTGCATACTGAAAAAACTAAAAATGTTAACGAGATATTCATCGATATTTCATAAATGAGGTGAAACACTTATACATAAGTGTGGGTATATATACACATATATGCTTGTGCATATGTTATAGAGAAAATTCTCATTTTGTGAGATAATTTAATGTCACTTGTCATAAAATTTCCTAAAGAGGTTACAGGTGGCATAAAATTGCAGGAAGTCAATTATATGATCTTTTTCCTTTCAGCTATTTTCTCTCATTGTCTATAGATGGATCTTTCTATTTGCTCATTTCTTTTATTCCTTTTAATTACAATTGAAAAGCCCGTAATTTCTACTAAAATTTCTATGCTCATTCTGCAACCATGTGGCAAACAGCAGATATATTCAAAGATGTGGATGTTGCTTGAAATATGAAATATAGGACACCCATCTTTTACACTCAGTTTACACTCCAATTTACACCCATCATTTTCTCTGAGATTCTACAATTGTAGAAATAGTTCATTTATATTTTCTTTTAAAATTTTACGTATTTTTTATTTATTTGCATTAATTGAGTTAGATAATAAAATAATATTCAGGTGGGCATTTCTGTATCTTCTTTGTCTTTATATTTTACGCCTGGGGTATACTCTCCTCAGCCTTTCGGGGAGAGCACCTCCCTTCATTGGTGATCCTGTTTTTGGAAAAGCATATTTATGTTTGTGAACTCTGCCCAGACCTTACTAGTGCAATCTTTACCAAGGAAATGGCTTGTACAACCCATGAAAATTGCCTCTAGGTGCAAGTTTTTAATAAAACATTAACATTATTAAAGTTTCTTCCTTTTTCTGTAGTACCGGAAGTAATACAGGTATATGTACTTATTGTAGAGAACACAGAAAACGCAGGGAAGTATAGAGGAAAAGCCCACATGTCACTGTCCTGCTGCCACCAGCCCTGCAACCTCAGCTAACACTGCGCCCGTGCACTTCTGGTTGCTTTCCCAGGACCCGGATGTTGACATGGGCCTAGAATCTGAGACTAGCCGAGTGTCCAGCATGATGACCCGGTGGTCCCACAGAGGGTATTATTTCAGGTCCTCTTTGAGGAGAACTTGGAAGCTGTTCTGGAGAAATCCTGAGCTCTCCTCCGCTTGCTTACCCCTCAGGCGATTGATTCCTCCTCTTATCAAGTATCTTTTTTATGTCAGGCACTGGAAAATCTGGCAACTAGAGATTTACCTATTTAAAAAATAACTAAAGAATATTTTTTTCTAGTTTTTGAGACTCCAAGGACACAGACACTGGCTTGAACTCGCTGAAGCAGAAACCAGAAGCTGCAGGTCCAGGGAGGACCAATGCCAGCTGAGTTGGACCACTGCCCTCCCTCTGTTCTCTCTTGACTTCTCTCTTGTCTGACCAGCCTCTGAAGGCAGCAGGATCCTCCTAGGCTTTTACAGGGCTTCTGGGGCTGGCAATTGCACCCCTGGACCGTCTGGAGGACCAGGCCTGGCCTGGCTTGGTGCCGTTAAGTAAGGTGGCTGCAGTGAAAAGGAAGCCTCTTCCTCTGGCCACCTTCTCCCCATCTGCCCTTTCCTGAGGTCAAGCTGGGGTCATTTTCTTCTAGCACTTTCAGACCCATTCTGTGTATCCACAAGCACATAGCCTCCTTCTGAATGTTGTTCTCAATAGAGAGAGCTGTGTATAGCCCACAGGGTTTTCGCGCGTCCGTCTTTCAGGAGTCAGTGCCTTTGCGCTTGCACTGCAGGGGCATGTAGAGAGCTTCCTTGTTCTTTTTTTACCGCTTGCTACTCTCCCTTTCAAGCCTGCAGCCGTAGCCCTGTGGAATCCGATCCCGTCAGATCTCCGTAGCTAAGCAGGGTCGGGCCTGGTTAGTACCTAGATGGGAGACCACCTGGAACACCAGGTGCTGTAGGCTTAGGAGAAGGACCTGGCAACCCCCTCCCAAAAATCAATCTGCCATTGAAAACCCTATGAACAGCAGAGAAGCACTGACAATAGTGTTTCCCCTGTTGTACAGAGGGTCGCTATGAGTGGGATGCCGACTCCACGGCACCTAACAACAACAACAACAACAACAACAACAACAACAACAACAACTCTCCCTTTAGGCCGCGGGATTTAGCTCAGTTGGTAGAGCGCTTCTCTGAGGTTCAGAGTTCAATTCCCAGCAACGCAAAAACACCACCACCACAACAAAAAATTGGGAGAAGGACCTGGCAATCCACTCCCGAGGCAATCCCGGAAGCAGTCAGCCATTGAAAACCCTATGAGGGTAGCTATGAGTGGGACATGACTTGATGGCACCTAACAACAACAATTTCTGTATTATTTTTAATTTTGTAAAGTGTTTTACATATTTAAGATAATGTCTAAATTTGGAGATTAGAATAAAATACAGGTTGATACTGTATATGAACAGAACTGTAAGCCAGAAAGAGTGCCTCCATATTGTTGATCACAAGCCAATATTACCATGTTCAACTACAATCTTACAGGGCTCCACTTACCAAGTTTGTCTGGCAGAGAATGTAACCACAGTATTATATAACACATGCATTGCTCATCAAAGTGGCAATCTAGTTTGATAGAACCTATGACTGTCCTGTCTCTGAGAGGTACTCTACCTAGAATTTATCACTTTAAGATATCTATGAAGTCCTAAAATGGTATGCAATAATTAAATATTTTTCCTTGTGTGTGTGCATGTATGCACGTGTGTGCAAATTTTCTGAGGAAATGGCCCATTTGGTATTACCAGATTTGGGAACCTGGTGATCTAAGACTCCCCTCCCCCAAAGCTGAGGACACTCTGAAATTTCAGCTTTCTGACTATATATACTTCTATAGGAAAGGATTTAATTTCCCCTCAATTTTAATTGTTTCATGGAATAAATAAGTTAGCCTGCTCTTTAAGTAAGACAGGAAATACATTACTTTGGTCATTGAAATCCAGAAGTACTACTGGATTTGAGCAAATAAAGACAAATTTCACTTCATTTCCAAGCCATTCATCTCCATCCAAGTTATGTTCCTGAAAGCTGTTCATTTCATTTGTGCATTCTATTGATTTAGTTTCGCCTGCAGCTGTAGCCCTGTGGCATCTGATCCCATCAGATCTGGGAAGCTAAGCAGGGTTGGGCCTGGTTAGTACCTGGATGGGAGACTGCCTGGGAACACCAGAAGCTGTAGGCTTGGGAGAAGGACCTGGCAACCCCCTCCCAAAAATCAATGTGCCATTGAAAACCTTATGAACAGCAGGGAAGCACTGACAATTGTGTTTCCCCTGTTGTACAGAGGGTCGCTATGAGACAGATACCGACTCGACAGCACCTAACAACAACAACAATTGATTTAGTTTAGTAAGTTTAATAAGCTTATTTCTAGTGAAAGATAACACAACATTTAAGACTTTAGGCTGTGTGAAAAGATGGACTTCTTCCTACTTCTGTTTCAACCTAGACTGCAAAGTGATCTTATCAGTTACGAAATGAATGAGAGTGTGTGACTGCACGCGGAGATTTTAAAGGAAGCTGGCTGAAACTTTTAATTCTTGAACATTCTCATGTACTATATAGAGAATATATAGAGAATATATAAGATTTTGGTTTCCAGAGAGGGTTTTAAGAAAGGAATTAATAAGTTTATTTTTTTGGAGAGAGTTGCCCTGCTGGCTGTACCATCCTCCTGTGTGGGATAGGCATTAAGGAGTTGAGTTTCTAATATTCATCTTGAAGAGGGTAGACTTCTAGATTTCCAGTAGAAGATCTCTAAATAGAATCTTGAAGACTAGTTGTGGACCACAATATAGAATAGTGAAGCAACTTGGCTTTTAAAATCTTTCTTACCCAGGAAGTCCAGAGAGAGGGAGAAGACTGGATTAGCAACTCTGGTGGTTGAACCAAGAGGTGCTGCTGTGCTGGGACTGGCCCACGCTTCCTGAGCTTGTCAGGGAAAGGGATGTGCGATTGTTTTTGGTGAGCCAGTTGTGGATCATAGGATAGGTCATAGGGATTTTTTCTCGGCTTATCACTTAGGGATTTTAGGAAAGATGGGGGGAAAGGCATATTACTGGATGCTCTTGGACTAGAGAAATGTCACAAGAGTCCATATTTGGCAGTGGCTCATTTGCACAGGGCAAGGGAATTTCAGGGGAGAAGAGGATCAGGAAACCATCTGAGAGCTCATACAATCAAGACCATGAGAGTAAGGCAGTTTTAATCTTCTTCCAATTTCAAAGAAGGCACACAGCTTCCCAAATTTATTATGCCCAGGTAGCACAAAGCCACGGAAGTAAACCTGGGGAGGAGCCAAATAATAGCTTGTAAATGTAGAAAGGAATGAGTCAGTAAAGAGTATACAACAGAATTACCCGGCACTACCCTCAATCATCTGACTTGAGCTTCTATTTAGGAAAAGGAAGAGATTTGAAACTACATCAAGGATGAATGTTTTTAAGATTCTTATATTAGGTATTCTAATTACTGAATGTAATGGTGTTTGCAGATTGAAGAAACCATATTGTAATCTATTCCCTAAGAATATGAAGATAAAATGACTATATTATGATCTATTTACTGAGAATATGAAAACAAATAAAACAAATACAAAAGGACAAATAAAAAATCTTGGGTCCTGTTTGAGCTTCCATCAGGGCTACAGGAGGATGATTTCCACTTCTTTTCTGGTGGGAGAGGAAGAGTGGTACTGTTTCATTCAAGCATCAAGTCCTACTTGTTCATCATACCACTTATGCTGCTTAAATAAAATCTAGGCAATTAGTTATGCCTATTGATAAGTGATTCACTTTTTAATGCAACATACCATTTTTCTAGTTTCATAGATGAAGAAATGGATGGAATCTAATAGTACTTAATTTCAACTGAAGCATTTTAGTTTCCATCATTTCCACTATCAAGAAGGTTAAATCATGTATATTTAATGCTTCATATGTGTACTATAGTATTTCAGATTAAGAAACTTTATCTTATAACAGTGATTTTTAGAAGAACTTGAGTACTGCTTGAGTACATCACCCAGGGTCAATACTCATCACTGTATATTGCAAGTTTCCTACACCTTCTATGGGACATGAGAAAACTGACTTTTAGAGACAGACTTTCTGCAAGTCACAATGTGAAATTGCCTTCTAAACTAATTCAGCTAAATCACATTTAATATCAGATTTTAGTGACTTTTTCATGACTGTTTATCAGCCCTCACAACTCTCAAATGACTCTCTAATTAATTGTTCCTCCTTCAATGGCTCATTTTCTGTCAAGTCCCTTTCCTCAGAGTATTGTTTTATCCCTCTATGGCAGAAAGGCTGTCTGAGATTCTGCTATTATTAAATGTAGTCTAGCATAATTTAAGTATGTTACCTTGATGATGGTGACGTCACTCAGGTACTTGGCCTACAAGGAACTAGCACAATTTCACTTATTTCATTTTAATAGGACCCCGTGGCTTTGAGGCTATAAACTAAAATACCATTGCAGTCTCCTCCAGCAATCTCAAACTTAATTATTCCACTCCAGGAAGCTGTCTGATGGCCCAGCAGAGACCTGCTTTTGCACTAAAATGCAATCCCTTATCATGTGACAAAATTACCTTTGTTTCATGTTCTTTAAAAAAAAATTATTTACAAACACATCGGAAAAACTCTTCTCAGCACAACTTAATAGGTGATTACTACAAAATTGATTTTGAGATTTAGATTGGATATGTGTTAGTTTTTAGGAAGTTCTTTCCTATGTAATCATGAAACTTCTTAGATACTGTTCCAAGTACCGTGCATTGTGGGTAATGTGGTATAAATTGCCAGGACTGCTGACTCAAATAATTTCCCCTACTGAGTTGTGATATTATTTATTAAGTTTCGTAGCTTGGATGACACATCTTATGCACCCATCTTTATCAATATCTTTTTTACTGCTTTGAGCAAATTTAGTTTTGTAAACTAAATTTTGCAGAAAGCCAGCGAGTCAGAGAGATGCATTGCAAGAGACAGGGGTAGAGAGATCAGAGATGTACAGATGTTACCATTTGCAATATAGTTATTTATGAAAATGAAAATGGTCAGTAGCATGTTCAATGAATGACAAAAATTTTCTTTAATAATCTCAGAATATTTCACAATTGAATAATCAAGAAATATTTAGTACTGTTACTACTAAACTGGGAGACAGAAACCTGCATATTTTACAAGGGATGTATCTGGACTTTAGTCATCATTTTGGCTTGTGGAGACTAATCAGACACTTAGTTCTTGCTTCTGATTCACATTCTTTGAAGAAGAATGGGCAGCTCATGTATGACCTGTGTTTCCTATTAATAACTTTTCTTTCTGTTCCTAGATTCTTAAGCTTTGAGAAAATGGAGATGTGCAAGAGAAGAGAATGCAAGGAATTGGCATTATTACACTTTATGTGTGCAGAACGTTTTTAATTTTATTCTTTTCAATCTAATGCTCTAATTTGTGTAAGAAATTAAATGTATGAGAATTAATAAGTTCAATTCAATAGGTCAAGTAATACAATATAACTGAACAGAAAAGACTCTCCATCACGCACAAGCTTCATAGATTTTTAATTCCCTACGCGGATGGGATGTTTACTTATCTGGACCAAAACTTGACACAAAACAAGAATTAGATTTTCTTCATTTTGAACTTGCAATCCTACTTCATTTAACAACTATGGAATTGAGAAAGAAAACCAGATACACAGAGAGACAATATTTGGAAACAGCAACAGAATGAACCTGAATTCTGCTTGTTTATTTTGGGTTTGGGAGAATATAGAGAAAAAGAGATTGAATTTACACAAACAAAAACCACAAACACTTTTTTCTGAAACTCATTTTAGTTTATCCTCTTTGAACAAACTGAACAATATTTAGTGAAGCTCTGTCTTAGTCCCAGTGACCATTTTTAAATTACAACATGGTCAGGAGAGGGTTGGTGAGCACCTCAAAGTTTGACAAGTCATTACATACACTGGAAAGACAGATGCAGCCTTCACTCAATCTTTTGTCCTGAAAGGATCTCCATAAAATGAGTTACTATATTTTTACAGGTACATCGACAAATATATTTTTCATAGATGTTACTTTGGTTTATGTTAGAGATAAACAAAACCTAATATTAAGATCGCATAAAGAACTGTCTATTTAAATATTTTTCCTGAGATCCAATATCAAAGATTTCACAACTAAAAAAAGCTAATATACCAAAACATAAAACATATTATTATCCTATTGCCAAAGTATATTGTTTCTTATTCAAAAGGAGTTAATATGATTAAATGAGATAATAGACCTGAAAGAATTTTGAAAATGTTTAAAAACTTAATATGAATCTACAACATTGATTTTTTATTTCAATCATAATAAATTTCATTCTTGTACTACCTTTCTTGATGTTGTTAGGTGCTGTTGAATCAGGTGCAACTTATTGTAACCCTATGTCCAACGGAAAAAAATATGACTCAACACTGTGTCTTGCACTTGATCTTTTTAGGTTTGAGCCTATTGTTTCAGCTACTACCGTTTCTTCTAATTTTGAGTCATGCCACCTCAGCAAAAGGCAGCCCAGGGCCTTTACTCTATTCCTATCATTAAAGTGGACTCTACTCTGAGGAGGCAACTCTTCTCCAGTAGTTTCTTGAATGCCTTTCAGCCTCAGAGGGCTCATTTTCTGGCACTATATTTGACAGTGCTTCTCTGCTATTCATAGGGTTTTCAAAGGCTAATTAATTGGGGAGTGGGCTTCCAGGTCCTTCTCCCTCAGTTTGTCTTAGTGAGGGAGCTCAGCTGCAACCTGTCCACTATGGGTGGCCCTGCTGGTATCTGAAATTCCAATGGCATAGCTCTCAGCACCACAGTAAAACACAAGCCTCCATAGCACGAGCTGACAGATACATGGAAGTACTACCTTTCTAAAGATAGTATTTTCTATATTGAACAAAGTGAAGATCATATGTTTTAAAAAAAATGTCTTTCTAGTATGAAGTCTGGTTTATTTAACAAATATTAGTTGGTGGTACTTAATGCTGGGTAACTAGCTTTGTCTTACTCCATGTCTATGAAGCAGAAGACTTTTATGCAGCATGCACACAGGTTGAGTGGTGCTGAAGCTTATAAAATTTGGGAAGGTTTTTGTTTTTGTTGTTGTTGTTGTTTGTTTTGGGACTAAGATGTTGAACCCAGGGTCTTCCATCACTGAACTGAAACTCCAGTATTTTTTTTTAATCTTGAGACAGGGTCTAAGTTACACAGGCTGCCTCTGATCTTGAACTGGTGATCCTCTTGCCTCTGCATCCTGAGTCACTGGGATTACAGATGTGCACCACCATGCCTATTGACATAGGTAGGTTTTTTTAAGAAGTAAAATATCAAACCAAAAGAGAAACCTCTCCTAGGACCCTGGAAGAGTTAAGGTTACTGTTCTTGCTGTCCGCTATCAAACTGAAGCCTTATGGTTGAACAAATAGCTTCTTGGACTTCATCTGCTTATTTCTTTGCACTCCAACAAACCTTGCCCAGCTTCTTTCTTCTCCATACCTGCTTTATCATTCTTTCCTTTGGCCATTTGTAGTTTCTCATCAGCAAATGCCACTGTACTCTGAACTTCTTTCCTAAACCTGTCCTTCACAGGCTTATTCCAACCCATATTGACTGTCTGTTATTGACCTGGTTTCTTTGAAGCTTTTCTAAGGGAATTTTCCCACCTTTGTCTGATAAACCCAGTATCTAAGGTGAGAAGGGAGTATCCTTGTTCCCTAGTTTATTGTTCCCGGAATGTTTCTTCTCCCTATCCGTATACCACTGGGGTTTAGCTCAGTTGGTAGAGTGCCACTGCAGTTTCTGAGGCCCTGTGTTCAATCCCTAGCACTGCAAAAAAGGAAGAAGGACATGACAGCCTACTTCTAAGATAATTCTGAAATAATCAGTCATCAAAAACACCATGAGGATTGTTATGAGTCAGACCCAATTCCATGGCATTTAACAGCAACAATGGATATACCATTACGGGCATCTTTATTATGATCCATCTTCTTCAGCACCTCTTTATAGACGTTTCCCATAAACCTCCATCCATTTCACTCCCTTTTTCAAGACAACTTTTTGCATTTCACTCAATCTTCTATTTTCTATACTGTTCCGTATTCCCCTTTTAAATATTTAAACAATTCTATTGGACTTCTTAGTATATTGTGTTCTCTCCACTCCATAGAATAGCTATTTCATGTATTTCTTTCTTATCAAATCTCCTCGTGATCACAGGAGCTACATAATTCTAGCTTTTCATCTTCATTAAAATTTAGAAGAAGGAGTGTGTCTCTTCACTTTATCAGGAAACTTCATGCTTGTATGAAAACCACAAGGCTTTTGTTGGTCTTTAGCTAGTGCTGTGGCACATAGCTATTTCTGTCTTTAAAAGAGTCAGAGAAGTAAATGCTTAGTTTTTCTAGCCTTCATCTGGGAAGATAGCAAGGAAAAAGTGAGCAGGGATTATTTATGTGGGTAGCTGCAAAAATGTTGGCTACAATTTTTCAGCATTCACATTACAGCCCAGTAAAGGGCACTGTCACCTCTTTCTTGAAGAACTATATATCCTGCAGCTATTCTTTATTCTTGACCCATTGTTATCCATGTTTCAAAAGCCATGGTGACCTTTATAATTGTTAAATAAAAATTACAGGTGGCTCCTGTACTGGGCACCAACAGACCAGGCTAAGATTCAAAATGAAGTTGTTTTAAAAGTTTCATGCCAACAATTTAGTCTAAGATATGTACTGACCTTCTGAGAAATCTAGTTTAAGGAGATACAGACAAATTCCCCAAATAGCCAGTTTAATTGGCATGGTAATGAAGATCCTTTTCCTTTAATCCTTACTGCCAAATCTAATTTAAAATAAACTGATATAAACTATTCGGTTATATATATGTTTATTGTTTCATCTTCTTATCTGTATTATACAAGGAAAGTAACTTTCAAATGACCCACCCACTTTTTATTTCCTTTAGTCTTTGTCTGTCTATAAAACTAACTTTTCTACTCAGCTCATAGATATTTATTCTATTTTATGCAATCAAGCATTGCTTGATTATAGAATCCAAAGTAAAGCAAATTAAGATTGCTAATCTAAGTTGTTGTCTGCAACTGCACCCTGGCATCTAATCCTGCCCGATCTTGGATGCTAAACAGGGTCTGGCCTCCTTAGTCCTTGAGTGGGAGACAGCCTGGCAATACCAGGTGTTGCAGGCTAGGGAGAAGGACCTGGAAATCCACTCCAAAACAATTGACCATTGAAAACCCTATGAATAGCAGAGAAGCACTGAAAATAGTGCCAGGAATGGCACAGTGTCAGGGCGTGTTTCGTTCTGTTGTACATAGGGTGGCTATAAATTGACCAATTTGACTGCACCTAACAATAACCTAAGCTGTTATAATTTTGTCTTTTAACATAATACATATAATCAATTTTTCATTCCTATGTCAACTCCTCTAATGTTGCCAATTACATTTAGGATAAAATTTATGGTCTTCATCTTGGTTTACAAAACCCCTGTGTATTCTTTGTCTTTTATTTCATATGACTCTCCCATGTGCTTATTCTGTTTGACCAATCAACTTTCTTAATGTTTCTCAAGCACACCAAGGTAACTCTAGCTCTTTTAGGATGAAATGAATTTCTGTCTTCCCTTGCTTAAATCCTTTTGTGATTTGAATGTTGGTTTAACTATGTCCCTTCAGAAAGGCTTTTTTAGAACTATCTAAAGTAGTCATATTTCAATTGTTGCCCCTTTCAGTTCTTTGTGCACTCTTTGAAGAATTTGTTCTGTTTTACATCTGCTATATGTCAGCAAGAGTATTAGCATCTTGCACTATAAGAGGCATCGATAAATATTTGGAAAATTAATAATAAATGGTCCAGGGTGGTAAAGAATTATTTTATGAAAAGGAACTACTTATCTCTTCATAAAAACTTTATGAATTGTGTATTAGTATTTTTTCTATTTTCCAGATAAGAAAGTTATAGTATTAAGAGCAACTAGGGATGTTCTAAATTACATTGTATGTTTCTCCAGGATTTTCAATCAGATCATTTGAGACCAACAACATATTCTTTTTCCCTAGTGAATTGCCTTAACACTTTTGATGAAAACCTATTGATCTTATATGGCTGTATCTCTTTCTGGATTGCATTCTTTTCTTTCTTTCTTTCTTTTTTTTTTTGTCTTAATGCTGATACATACTCTTTGGATTATTCTTGCTTTTTGATAAGTTTTGAAGTCAAGAACTATAAATCCTTTAACAATTTTTCAGGACACTTTTGGCTATTCTGCTGTGTTCTTTGCTTTAACATGTAAATTTCAGCTTGCAAATCTCGAAAAAAATAAGAAAAAGCCTGTTCTAATATTGCATGTTATCATCAATTGAATTCTTTCACTAATGACAAGCATAACAGAAGTGAGTGGCTCAGAGAGGAAGAAATCAGTTCTGTTTAATGATGGCGCTCTTAATACATCTGGTCTAGAAGGAAACTTGCAACAGTGCCATCATTTCTCTATCTTTTTAATTTCTAGCTTCTAGTAGTAAAGAGGTTGCTTAGTGGGAGTCCAGATAAGAAGTATGAGGCCATGAACAAAATGTTTTTTTACAAATATTTCGAGTAATAAGGTAGATTGTATATTGAATTATGAAGGCAGTGATAACTCTGACTCAGTCCAAGACAGAATTCAGGAGGTCAACACAATATCAGGTAGTGGCAGAAAAAATTATAGAAGTCAGTCATTCTTTGAGTGTAAGAAATATGCAGTAATCTCAAGACAGAGGTAAGATATAGTTAAAAGCTATTGAAATTGAAATAAGTATAAATTTTGCAGTGATATTTTCATTCTGTGAATCTTCTTTACACTATTGTGTAGACATAAATTTTTGATGGCAATTCAATAGTTACACTATTACTTTTAGGAAATGCTTTGGCTAAAATGGAAAAAAAATAATATTTATTACCATAAAATGCATTTATTATCAGCATCAACCTAATGTCAATTTCTGATTGCAAACTCTGTGGGAAAGGTTGATAGCACCACAGTGCCTTTGAAATTCAATTTTATGTTAGAGGTAATTACTACAAAATAGATAAAAAGGTAAATTTGAAATCTCTGAATTGATATTTCATCAAGAAATTTTATTTCACTTGACATCAAGTGCATTTTTTTCCTATTATTCATCTTATCTTTTCATTTATTTATTTTTTTAATACTAAGAGGTTGAAACCAGAACCTTGCACATACCAGGGAAGTGTTCTACCACTGAGCTATATCCCCCCATCCATTTTTAATTTTTCATTTTGAGATAAGGTCTAAGTTGCTCAAGCTACCTCTTGCCTTGAACTGGAGATTCTCCTGCCTTACCCTATTAAATCTCTGAGATTATAGATATGTGCCAAGGCTTCTAGCTACTCATCAAGCCTTATGCAGAAAATTAGCCACAGTAGTGAGAAAGGAATGAAGGACTTGAATTCAGTAATAGTATACAAATGTAGAAGAAGTAGTACGTGACCATATGGGGAACCCATACTATCACTTATCAATATTTTAAACAAAATTGCTTATAATCTTAAGAGTTGACTGAGAACATTTGGAAAAAATAAATGCCACGTCATATTGTTGTTGTTAGGTACCATCAAGTCAGTATGTGACTCATAGCAACGCTATGTATACTATGTATATCAGGTGAAACAGTATTATTAGTGCTTTTCTGCTATTCATAGGGTTTTCAATGGCAGATTGTTTTTTGGGAGTGGGTTGCTGAGTCCTTCTTCCAAGCCTATAGCACCTGGTATTCCCAGGTGGTCTCCCATCTAAGTACTAACCAGGCTCAACCCTGCTTAGCTTCCAAGATCTGACAGGATCGGATGCCACAGTGGTGTGGCTCCAGGCACCACATCATATTATATAAATTAAATGTTGGAATTTGTATATCTTTCTGGGAAAATGTTTCTAAAATATTGTCAAAGAGAAGGACAATTTTCTGGAGAGTGTAGATGACAGGATGTTCCTCTTCCTCTGGCTCTTCCACCTTCTGCAGTGTACACGAAAAGAAGACATGCAATGTGGACGATCACTGTGTAATTGTTGGTATATTTCCTTTTTAATATGTAACAGATTTTACTTGAATAGATAACATACTTTCACATTTCTATGATGGCCTAGTATGCTCCTTTGGTTTGGAGACATCCAGGGATGTGATAGTTAGAAGCTGCCAAGACTTCCAGCACCCATGGGGCTCCCTTTGATCTATGTTGGCTGTGGTTCTGAGGTGGAGGCAATGACTGTTTGTTGTCTGCAGCATCTGACAGTGATATTTCCAGTATGTGAGTACTGTGTCTTACTTTCAGAGTTGGGTTTAATCTGGGAGTAACAAAAGTCTTATTTTCTTTTTCCTTGGAGCTTTTAATGACACTTCAACATGTGGGACAAGGGACTATCTTTTTTAAGAAGTGAGAGAAATTGCAAATGTACCTAAACAATTTTTGGGTAATAGAATCTGTGAAAACAGTTTTATTATTTAACACTTCTGAAATGTGAAAAGAAAATAAACAAAACAAAATCAAAAGCACCTAACACAGAATAGTTTATCTAGAAATAGAAGATTTAACTAGAAATCTGAATGTTTTGGGTGGCTTGGAATACTTAACAGGTAGTCACTAGGGAATTGAGTATAAGCAAAAGGCTTCATTTCTATACACAAGGAAAATAACCCTACAAAAAGTGGACCAGTTGTGACTAATACTCAAAGTTTAAACCTATTATTAGTATGAAACATCAATGGAATAATTATTTGGTGTCATTAAATTTTAATCCCTATTTAGATATATTTTATGTGTTTTGACTGAGTTGAAGGCAATTCAGTTATACTTTATTATGACAAAATATTTCTGTAGAAAAAAATGTCAACTCTAAAGTTCACAAGAATTTCAGAGAAGTTAAAATTCTTAAAAAGTCTTGCTAAGGAAGTAAAATTAAGGTTTATTAAGTTCAGATCTTGTAGGTAACACTAAGGCATTGATCTTATATTTAAATCATCTTATTGAGCACATATTTATCTTTTCAAATGTTTTCTCCACTATAATTTAGATTAAAAATTAGTTGAAAATGATTAACTGATCATCCCTGTCAGGATCAGGCACGGTGGTACACACCTGTAATTCAGGAGACTGAGGAAGGAAGATTGCAAATTTGAAGCCAACCTGGAATACCTAATGGGTTCTTAGTGAGCCTGGACTACAGAGCTTGTGTCAAAAAGCCAAAACACCAAAAAAAAAAAAAAAACAACAAAAAACAAAACAAAAAAACAAAACAAAACAACAACCAAAAAAACCCCCAAAAACAAAAAACAAAGTTGATTAGTCCTTTAAGCAAAATATTTTATTTTATTTCACATGTGTTTCCAATTTCCCAAATATTCCCAAATTCATGTAGATTTTTAATATAATTTGACAGTTTTTGGCATTGCTATTACTCTTGGCATATGAGATATTAGTCTGGATGCTAAGGTGCAACCCACAAACACAAGATCTGGTTAATTTATTGGCAAAATAATTTAATAGAGTTGTATCAGGCTGTCACTTACAGACCTGCTGGAACACTAGATAATGAGGCTGATAAAATAGCTGAGAAATAAGGAAGCATCAGCATCAAGATTTCCTGCTCTGGTTATACTGTAAAATTGTCTGGTTTGCTCCTCATAACCAAGCATGAATGCACTAAAAGCCACCACTGGGGATAAATTAAAAGCTAAATCTTTGTCTTCATATCCCAAGCTCAGCATTCAGTATCCTTGGTAGCAGCATTCAATTGGCTGAACCTATGTCAGGTGCCTGTACCCTTATGTCCAAGAGTACTGAGAGGTAGGATTCAATTGATCCTCTTCAGCTTGCCAATGCACACTCCATCCAACACTGGAGCAATGGGGGAATTCTCTCTGCCAAATAAGAAGAGGCTTCAGATAAAGAGAAACTAAACAAAAAGAGATGTCTGTGAAAGTTGGCATTCCCTAATATATACACAGGTGGTTCTTGTTATTTTGGGTAGTTATATTCCATAAAATCATGGAGAACAATGAATTACTTTGTACTAAACAATTGTTTCTGGAGAAAATACAGGGTTAGGTTCCTATGTGCATCTCCTCACACTATTTTCATCAACTAATCAATACTCAACCTTGCTTTATGTAAGTTTCTGTTTAAAAATGTTTTATTAAATATACAATATTGATTCATTTAAAAAGAAAAGAAAAAAGTTGCACAACATGATCCTCTACCTTCTTTTTTTTTTTGCTTTCATACTACAAACATGTATCTCTTTTGAGATCTACTTAGTGCCACATTGTTTGTACTTTCATACACTTTGTTAGTGATTTCTCTATTTAAAATGGCCCCCAGGTCTAATGCTACAGTGCTGTCCAGTGTTCCTCCTTGCAAGAAGTCTTTGATGTGCTTTACAGAGTGAATACATGTGTTAGATAATCTCATTCAGGCACAATGCCTGCATAATGTGGTACTAAGTAGACCATAAAAGGGACTTTTTTTTTTTTTTTTTTTTTTTTTTTACGGTATAAGAGCTGAAAAAACAAAGTAGAGGATCACCTTATGCAAACTTTTTTTTCTTTCTTTCTCCCCTCATGGACTTCCAGTGCTTGAAATCAAACTCAGGGCCTTATATATGCAAGGCAAGAGCTTTACCACTGAGTTACATCCACAGGCCTCTTTGTTTAAACTTTGATGAGGTATGAGCATTGGGCACCTGGAAGTTTTTGCCATTCTCTACCTGAGCATGTCTGTGAATAACAGAGAAAGTCCTGAGAGCATTGATTTGAAGATTATAAATAAATTTTAGTGAGCATGCAAATTCACATATGTGAAATCTGTGAATAATGAAGACATGTGTGTATACATATGTGTATGTGCATATACAAACTGTGATGTGTATCCATGCACATAAAAGCTGGGATCAGAGTAATGTCAGTGATCCAGCATATCATACAAAAATTTTGTGCTGAGACTTATACCATCTAATCTTGAAAATTCTCAGTGTGTTTACGTTATAGATAAATGTGATTACATGGAAATTTACATATTTGTTTCCTACTTTATTGTCTAACCCAAGTGCTAATACTTGAAAAAAATTTCCATCTAAGTATTTGATAATATGTGAGTTTCAATTTTGCTCAACTATATCAAAAACTGTCAGCCAATTTCAAATATTTTTTACAAAGAACTAGTGCCCAATTCCTGAGAAATATTTTTCAGTTTCTAAACATACTCAAAGATAATTACCTAACTAATTAACCACTTTCCTTTTGCATTCAAGAATACAAATCTTTATTCAAAGATTGAAATAAAAAATTTCTTTTATTTACACTTCTGATGAGTTGGATAGGCCTCATCAGTCAAATAACTTCCCTGAGCACTTGGCAAATTAAAGACATTATAACACAAATCAAATAAGCCTAACTCCTATCAACATTTCCATCTGTGGTTTCTTTCTGGACACTAGCAGAAAGTTGGTATGGCTTAGTGTTTTTCAGTACTTTAATGTTTTCAGTCTTTTACGGCCCTCTCTTGGCTTGCTGACTTTTGACATTTGGTTTCTGTCAACAGAGATAATAATATGAAATATATCTTATGAGGAAATGAGGAGGAAAAACCATCAGATCCAAAAAGTATTTTTCAGATGGAAAACCTTCCCAGCCTTAGGATATGTTGGCATTGTTGAAATCTCTGGTGAAGGTAGATCAGAGAATAGTGTTAGGCCAGGTTTGAGAAAAAAGATTAGGTCAAAGGCATAAGGCTGGGATAGTGGTACACATCTGTAATCCCAGTACTTGGGAAGCTGAGTCAGGACAATTTTAAGTTTCAGGCTTGTCTGGGCTACATAGTGAGTTCCAGGCCAGCCTGGCAATTTAGCGAGACCCTGTCTCAAAATAATTGTAAAGAAGGGCTGGGAATGTAGCTCAGAGCACTTATCTAGCATATGCAAGGCCTTGAGTTTCACCCCTAATATGGGGCTGGGATTTAGCTCAGTTGGTAGAGTGCTGCTTTGTACTGTTGCTGTGTACTCTCTGGGGCCCTGAGTTCCATCCCCAGCATTGCAAAAATGGGAGAAGGACCTGGCAGCACACTCCCAAAACAATCAGCCATTGAAAAAATAGCAGAGAAGTACTGACATAATGCCAGATATGGCACAGTGTCTGTGTGGGACATGGCACAATGTGGGGGAGTGTTTTATTCTGTTGTATCTAGGGTCCCTGCAAGTTGGACAGGACTCAATGGCACCTAACAACAACCATGAGGATTGAGGGAAACTTTTACATTGATGTATGGTTGATTAGGGAGACAGAATCAAAAATGTCAAAATAGGTAGGAGTGGTTGGTCAGACAATTCAGTTCTAGACTCTGAAGAGACCTGAATGAAATGTATCAGAAGGTATGTTTCAATATCGAAGAAATCAGAGGATGAGTAAGATTGATTTTAGAAACTGCAGGCTGCTTGGCCTATGTTCCATTTTGTGCTGCTTGTTACGGTGTGTAGGCTCAGGTCTTGGAACATCATTTTAAACAAGAAAGGTTGGAAGTTTTGCAGGATAAAGCCAGACATGTTAAAGTAGTATTTTGGAGATAATAGGTGTATAATAAAATTAGGCATAAGAATATGAATTTCTTAAGAAATGTGAATTCAGATGTTGGAGAATAATAGAGAAATAGCAGAGGCTGAAAGACCTAATATTTCATGTATTTATTTATCTGAAGCAAAAGTAATTTCTTATGTTTAGAATAAAAAAGAAATGCCATAATTGTGTTGATTCTAAGATGCATTTTTCACATTTTTAACATCTCTGAAAGCTGGAGACATCTCACTATCAATGATACAATTAAAGTAGGGTAATTTCTTTTCTTCATGACACATAAAATAATGGGGTATCTTAAAACGGAGAATGACTTACATTTGTTTGAATATGAAAATACCCCTTGAAATTTAAATAGATATTTATCAGTCCTTAAAAATATTAATTGGGAGGCAAGTAGGCAGATAGTTCCAGTGCCTTGGATTCCTTTCTAAGCAAACTGAAGCCCAAATCAATGTAAACAGTAAAATGAAACCTAAGCATAACCAACCAGAAACTATCAAATGAAACTCTGTCTAGGGAATTTCCACTTTAATAAAAAAAAAGAAATTTCTCTCTTGCTTCTTTAAACACATTATAAAAGTTTCCTCCTCATGCTGCTTCAGTGGAATTATTGAATTGCCATTTGCTCAAATAAACTTTAAAATGTTAATATCCATAAATTTATTTTAACATTACTAAAATAGGATTAACAAACTATGCAAAAAGTACTTTTAATTTTATTGTGTGGTTCCAGGGATCAAAGTTAGGGACTTGCACATTCTAGGGAAATGCTTTACCACTGAGCCTCATCCCCAGCCTAAAAATAATTTTAATATAATATTTTGTAATTTTAATCTAGAAATAAGTAGACCTTCCTTAGGGGTCAACTTTCCATTATTTTGTACAAAATTTTATATGCATTTTTCTTCTCTAGAGTGGGTAGTTTTCATTGACTTCTGAGTTAATAATATAAAAAATGAAAAACTTCTTAAATAATCATGTATAATTAATTTTAATAGTCCAAATAATTGTTACATAGATGATCAGTAAATATTTTCTAATTATTACATTAAAATAACTTATATAGTTAGCAATGTTTTTGCTTTTTTGTTGTTTTTCATGGACTGGTGGAGCCTTTCATTTATATCCAGTAAGAAAAACTAGAAAGGAGCCTTTATTATTTGAATTCTTAAGCATCACTGTATTACATTTTAGTACTTGAAAAGTGACAAATTTTAATCAGCATTCTCTCTCTCTTTTTCTTTCCTTTCTTTTCTATTTCTTCCTTCCTTCCTTTCTTTTATTTTTCTCTTTCTTTCTTTTCTTTTCCTTCCCTTCCCTTCCTTCCTACCTTCCTTCCCTCCCTCCCTCCCTCCCTCCCTCCCTCCTTCCTTCCTTCCTTCCTTCCTTCCTTTCTTTTTCTTTCTCCTTCCTTCCTTCCTTTCTTTCTTTTTCTTTCTTTTTCTTTTCTTTCTTCTTTGTTTCTTCCTTTCCAAAACATGGATGAACCCAGAGCCTCACAAATGCTAAGCTTCTTGCCACCCCAACCCTTTTATTATTATTGTTGTTGTTGTTATTGTTATTATTATTTATTTTGAAACAGAGTCTCACCAAGTTGCTTAGGTTGCCTCTTGCTTCAAATTGATCCTCCTGCCTCAGTTTCCCAAGTCAATGAAAATGAAGGGATGAGCCGCAGGGCCCAGCATTAGAATAATTTTTTAATTTTAAAAATAATGATTCTTTTGAAAAATAGATACAGCGAAAAGAAAAAAAGTGTCCAATAAAATCTAGCACCATCACATACTAGTTTCAGAGAGAAAGGTAGAATTGATTAGGGATAAATTAATTTTAAGAAGTGATCCCAGAATAATAAGTCTTTTGGTTATGAAGGTCACAGTCCAGTGTACTGTGATGTAACAGGAACAGCAGCAAAATCCCTAATTGGGGTGTGTTATTTCTACAGCTTCTAAGAACAACAACTGTGTATTTCAAAATGGTTGAACAAAAGATTTTGAATGTTTTCACCAAAAAGAAATGATAAATGTTTGAGGAGATAGATATGTTTTTGTTTATTTAAACATTACACAACATATACATGTATTGAAACATCACATGATATTCTGTACATATGTACAATTTTTTTTCAGTAATGGGAGGTTGGAACTAAGTTCTTGTGAATGCTAGGTAATTGCTCTATCAGTGAGATGCAACCCTACCTCCTTTATTTACTTTTTCTTTTGATGCAGGGTCTTGCTAAGTTGCCCAGGCTACCTTTGACCTCAAACGCAAGATCTTCCTGCTCAGCTTCCAAAGTCTCTGGGATTACAGCATCTGGCTGTTATGCATACAATTTTAATATTTTTATGTATCAGCTAAAAAGTAAATAAACTATGGCACACACCTATAATCCCATGAATTCAGGAGGCTAAAGCAGGAGGATCAGGAGTTGGAGGCCAGAGGAAGCCTGTGAAACTTAAAGACTCTGACTCAAAATAAAATATAAAAAAGAGGCTAAGGTCCAGCTCAGTGGTGGAGCGCTTGCCTACCATGCACTATACTCTGGGTTTAACCCTTGAATACCGGAAAATAAAATTAAATAAATAAATACATAAAAATATGTAAAACCCCAAGGAAATTTGAATTGTCTTTTGTCTGTTAAACAGTCAGTGGGGAAGACATTGTGTTGCCCCAGGATTCAAAGAAACAGGGGAATGTGAAAGGCTGGCCCTAAAATGGGAACAATATGAGAAACCGAGGAACAAAGCATAGAAAATACACAAGAGAGTCTTTGTGGCAGACATTGCCAGGAATTTAAGAAGAATAGTGACTGTCATTCAAATTTTAACCTTAAATATTTAAGCCTTCTCCAGATTATGTCACATCATGCCTGTTTCTTTTTCCACTGCCACACTCTGGTAGAACTCAACTCCTATAAATTGGTCATTCTGACTCAAGGCTAAGGTATTGACTCAGAAGCTCTGCAGGGCTATATTTAACCTTAAATATAAAAAATAGTAATTATCCTTCAATATACCATGGATTATGCATGCAGCCATAGCACTGTGGTGTTGGGTCTGGTCAGATCTTGGAAGTTAAGCAGGTCTGGCCTGGTTAGTACTCGGATGGGAGATCACCTGGGAACACCAGGTGCTATAGGCTTGGGAGGACAACCCAGCAACCCACTTCCAAAAGACAATCAGCCATTGAAAACTTTATGAATGTGGGGCGCGCGCCTCCTGGTCCGGCCTGGAGGTTCAGACGGGCTGCGCCGCCATGCACACAGATACTAAACACAACTCACTCGGGACCCTCAGGTGAGGGGCGCAGACTCCTCCCCAGAGGAGACAGGAGAAAGGAAAAGCCTCAGGCGCTTTTGCCTTCCAGGGGCAAACCCTGTGTTGGTCCTCTTGGTGGTCATGAGGAGACAGCTGTTGCTTCCTCGGTGATCAGAGGGAGAGCAGGTTCCTTTCCTTGTTGAGGATTGCAACGGGAGAGCATTATTTCCTCATCAACGGTCCGGGGCAGAGCAGCGTAAGAGGTGCTTCCTCATCGGTGGTCCGGGCAGGAACAGGCCAGAAGGCACAGAAAGGGTGCCAAAAAAGGCCTAGAAGGCCTAAAAGAGTGGTGCCAAAAAGGGTCGAGCTGCCACAGCGCAGCTCTTTATGTAGTTTGCCCACGGAATGGCCTGAGCCAATCAGTTTTCAGTCCAATTGTCCAATCATGAAGGGTTTTGTACAAACGTGCAATCAAGTTACTTTCATTTTCCCTAGATTTCTAACTTACAAACCAGATATTCAAATGCCATTTTCCCAGTTTGGGAGTTTTTGCCAATTTCCTCCCAATTTTTCCCTACAATAAAGAGCAGAGAAACACTGACAATAGTGTACTGCCTGTTGTACGTAGGGTTGCTATGAGTGGGACACCAACTAGACGACACCTAACAACAACAACAACATACCATGGATTGTTTCAAGAGTCACATCAACGGCATTGTTGGTGGTTTCGTGGGGGATAAAATGGAGGTAGTGTAGACATGTTTAAGAACATAACTGTTGCAGCCAACACCTAATTCAAACGCCATATCCAACATATAATTACCAGCTTCTTAGTGCTTCATTTATCTTAATGCCAATAGAAGAGAAGAAAGTACTTAATCCATAGAGTTCTTGTCAGGATTAAGTCAGTTAATGCATATAAAGTTCCTATACCACTGCTAGGCACATAGTAAAAATTAAAGTTTGGTAATAAAATGACACGTGTGAACTGGAGCATCCTGTGGCAGCACTGGTTTTGACCAAGTAATGAAAAAGGAAACTAAGAGCAGGGATTTAGAGTAAAGTATTCTGGTGAGTCTAAGTGACTCTTTGCACATCTTGAATGGTTTGTCATCTAAGAACTACTCAGAAATAGTATAAACCTGCTATAGTGGTATGGAATGAAGGCTGGAGTTTATTTTATTAAGACATTAATAAAGGCAACTTTATATATTGGACACCTGGAAGGCTGTATGACTTGGGATGTTCTAATTCAACACAGAAAGTGAAAACTTCTAATCAACTCATGTCTTAGAAATATGCTCTATTAATAAGTTGAGGTGCAAAATGTATTTTTTTATATTTTTATTGAAACAGTTTTACTTTCAAATGAAGAAAAATATGTGTCCAATAATAATTTTCATTTCCCTAGACTCACCAGGTGTGAAAAAAAAACTCCTCAGTTTTCATTGATGTCAAGTAAAGATGCAGCATGGAAAATTGGGAGACATGGGATCCAATTTTCTGGCTTTAACTTGTATGCTGTGTAAATTATTTTATATCTCAAGAAATCAGTTTTTCCATATTTTAAATAACAGTATTCAGGTAAGTCATTGCTAACGTGTCTTTTAAATCTAAAATTATATGATTTCAAGTGTCTAATAGCAAGTTGGGCTATTGAATTATAATAAAAGTACTTTCATCACTCAAAGCAATCATTTTTCCCTTTTGGAAAATAGTTATTCAATAGCCCATACTCAACCTAGGTTTCATCAAAAAAGTCACACATCTAACACAAGAGTACCTGAGCAGTTGATTCTTAATATTATTTCTTTGTACTTAATAGTTTCCCATTTTGATTTTGTTTATTTTCAAACCTTTTCACTCTTCTCACTGTTTCATGGGAGCTAAGGTATTGACTCAGAAGCTCTGCAGGGCTGCAGATGATCAGCACAATCTCAGGAGGCAGGGGGCCATTTGACAGAGGTAAACTGACTTAGCCCTACCGTTTTAAAGAGCCTTGAGTCAGAATGACCAATTTATAGGAGTTGAGTTCTACCAGAGGGTGGCAGTGGAAAAAGAAACAGGCATGATGTGACATCATCTGGAGAAGGAAATGAAAAAATATTGACCAGATAGCCAGGCGTGGTGGCACACCCTGGTAATCCCACCGGCTCAGGAGGCAGAGGTAGGAGGATCTGAAGTTCGACACCAGAGGCAGTCTGCATAATTTAGTGAGACCCTGTCTCAAAAAGTAAAAAAAAAAAAAAAAAAAAAAGGGCTGGAGAGGGCAACTCAGTGGTCGAGTGCTTGCAAAGCATGCAAGCGTAAGGCCCTGGGTTCAACCCCCAGTACCGAAAAAAAAATATTGACCAGATACAGATACATAATTATGATCTGGGACTTTTCATCTAGAGAGTACACTAAATAAAGTATTGATTACTAAAACTTAAAAAAAAGTCTTTTTCACGACCTTGTCTTAACTGTCTTTTACTACCCAGTCTGCATCTGTAATACAACTTGATATAAGTCAGTAGATGTTCTTTAGGATGAATAGCTCAAAAAGACATCATTCATTTTGTTATTGGGATTTAAGTTGCCAAATTTGCTTCTGGCATAAGGACTAGTAAAGTGGGGTCCTTTGGAGGAATATTGTGGGGAACTAGAGTTGGCAAGGCCCAGGGTGAGCAGATAAATGGAGACTTAGAGACACACTAGCAGGTGGCAGGGTGGTTAGAAGAGGCCTGTCCATTTAGGAAGAGGGAGCTAATAGACAAGTCTTCTGAAAACTTCCTTTGAGTTTCAGATTTTCCCCAAAGCTGGCCCCCAATCAAAGTGCCAGGAAACTGGCTTTATTCAAAATGTAGATGCTGTAGCCTGAGATGCTTTGAATTTATTTATTCAGCTCAAGGCGTTTGCTCTCTCTATATGTTATTTCAGGGTTATGATGCCAGATGTTTCTTGTACAGGATACTGGCAATGAAATTCTCCACATATTTACCTTTTGATTCCTATCTGGGAGGCTTTGATTGAATGCCACATGACTAGAATTAAAATAAATACACAATCACTGTCTTAAGTTAAATTTTGATGATTTTCCCACATAGATATACTTATCATACTTAATATCATTGATATTAGGGATTTTTCTCAATTTTTGATGTTTCTATCTTGTCTGCAATCATCCTCCATGGAATAAAATTAAAACTATATAATTATAGTCCTCTTGTTAGGCTGTTGACTATTTTGTGTTAAAAAGCACTCTGTGTTGGCAGCAGAAACACAGCAGCAGTGGTCTAATTTCCTCTAATCCACTAGGTGCCTGCTTAATTGCAACCTTCCATTTACTAGCTCTCTGGCTGTATTCCATTTTTGCTTGTACATTTTTTCATTTGGTTTATTGTCCATTTCTATTTCATAGAGGAACATAGAACACAGACTGTGCCTGTATTGCTCCCTGGCCTGCACACACTTTCAATTGAGTCATTTCTATATTTTGTTGTAAAATTGATTTCAACTATTTTTTTTTACTCAAAGAGGAAAGACATTTATAATAAAGTTTTGTCTTTAAAAGTGTTTTTGGATTTTTGGTGTCAGAATATTATGAGAAATAATGGAAAAGTGTAAGAATCACTTCAACTGTCAAATTGAAGAGTAAGGTGACAGATACTGGAGAGAAAATGAAGAGATGTGAGTAGAAGAGTTTTGTTGTCATACAATGAATTCATTATTTTTAATGAAAGAAAAGACTGTGAGTACTACTTTTTAAATCTTTCTGGTTTTGTACATAAAACATAGAACACAATTCTTCAAACCATAAAATATTAAATGAAGTCAATAAACAAAAAATGAAAAATTCTTTATTCATTAATATTCAATTATTATGTATAATACATTGTTAGTTACATGTACATAATTGGACACATATGAAATATATGAAATTTCTGCATGTTATTGTTGTTAGGTGACCTTGCGTCAAGTCTGACTCATAGCTACCCTTTGTACAATGACTTAAACACTCCCTGATTCTGTGCCAGGCACAAGATGTTATTTATGTTTAAGCCCATTGTTGCAGATGCTATGTCAATCCATCTAGTGGAGGGATTTCCTTTTTTCATTGACCTGCCACTATCCCAAACATGATGTCCTTCTCCAGAGATTGATCCCTCCCGACTACATGCCCCAAATAAGTAAGATGTAGTCTAGCCATCCTTGCTTCCAAGGAGCATTCTGGTTGCACTTCCTCTAGGACAGATCTGTTGGTTCTTCTGGCAGTACATGGTATGATTAATATTCATTTCCAGCACCACAATTCAAAAGCATCAATTCTTCTCCTGTCTCCCTTGTTCAATGTCCAGCTTTCACAACCATATGATGTGAGTGAAAATACCATGGCATGAGTCAGGCACACCTTGGTCTTCAATGTAACGTCTTCACTGTTCAATACTTTAAAGAGATCTTTTCCCATAGTTTTCCCAAAGCAATGTGTTTTTTGATCTCTTGACTGCTGGTGTTGATGGTAGAAATTTCCTTACAGCTGGAAAATTTTGCCACTTTTGTTGTTGTTGTTAGGTGCCATCGAGTTGGTATCCGACTCATAGCGACCCCATGTACAACAGATGAAACGCTATTGTCAGTGCTTCTCTGCTGTTCATAGGGTTTTCAATGGTGGATTGATTTTTGGGAGTGGGTTGCCAGGTCAGTCTCCCATGCCTACAGCATCTGGTGTTCCCAGGCGGTCTCCCATCCAAGTACTAACCAGGCCAGGCCCTGCTTAGCTTCCAAGATCTGAAGGGATCTGATGCCACAGGGCTACGGCTGCAGGCTGTCACTTTTGAGATGTCAACATTATACATGATGCATTAGATTTTGGGGTAGCAGGAACTGAACAGAGGACTTCATGCATGTTAAGCATTACTCTGTCACTGAATTGTGGTGCTGGGGTTTAGCTGAGTTGGTAGAATGCTGCTCTGTACTCTCTGAGGCCCTGGGTTCCATCCCCAGCAGTGCCAAAATGGGAGAAGGACCTGGCAGCCCCACTCCCAAAGCAATCCCCAAGCAATCAGCCATTGAAAACTCTTTGAGTAAGTATATGGGATTTGAGTAAGTATATGGGATCACTATGAGTCAGACCCCATACAATGGGATCTAACAGTAACAACCACTAAGCTACACACACAATCCCTACTCCTAATAGAATTAGTGATATTGGGTCTGATTTGTCCTAAATTTGCTCAACTGATTTAGATTGTGATCTACATGAGGGTAGGGAACTTTTCTAATTTTCTTAACACTATGTCTGAGACTACCACAGAATAAAATCTCAATAATATTTGGTACATATGAATATGAACATTTAAGTGAATTTTCCTATGACAAGAATAAAAAGACACACTTACTACAAATTTAGTAATAATTTACACCATGTCATATGTAATGAATTCAGCCCAGTGAGGAATGAGTTTAAATTTATGAAGGCTCTTGTCATCTCTTATGAGAAGACAAATTCAGGAAGGTTAGAGGAGGAGAAACAAAAAAAATTCAATCTAGAATTTTACTCATTTTAGTTATCTCTCAGATTTAAAAGAGTTTCAAGTAGAAATGTTGGTTTTGTTTTTGAATAGAGAAAAGATGTCTAGGAGGCTGAGGAGGGATCAAATGGGAAAAAGAAAGAAGATACCTTTAGAGTGATCAAACATTCTAATTGTATTTATGGTGGTACTTATGTGTCTGCATAACATTTGTGGAAACTCAGAACAATACACTTAAAATGAATCTGTTTCACTGTTTTTAATTAATATGTTTGACTTAAAAACGTTTACACATAAGCAAAATAAACAAATAAAAATATGTATAATGGGAGATAATATGTCTTTTAATAAGCTATAGACAAAAAACATTCTACAACATAACTGGGAGCCTGACCTGGAAACAATTTGTCAACTTGGAATTTGTTGACTAGAAAATTAATGACTCTGTCATTTTTATTTTATTATTATTTTTAACTGTTCTGGTTATTAGCCACTGAAGAAACAATGCATAGAAAACATTAGAGCCCAGGAAGAACCAGGAATTCTTCAGCTCTTTGAATACTATTAGAGAACAGTATAAAAATTAGGCTCACTTAGTATAACTCATTACAATTCTGCACAAGCAATATTTTTATAAGGAACTCCAAATTCTAATTTTATATAGAGAGGCTGTTCAATTTATGATAGCCTTATGTCCCTCTTGAAATCCATTGTAAATTGAAAATATTATAATAAATGATGTATTTAAAGCACTTAACTTACCAAGTATATAGCTCAGCCACATAGTATACTGTTTACTATCACTTGTTTATCTTTAGAGTTGTATGGCTGACTGGGAGTGGCTAGCTGTGGCTGCCTAGCACTGTGAAAGAGTCATATCATATACATACAGTCCAACAATGGACTGAATGTGAAGTTGAAAAATTGTTAAGTTGAATCATCATAAGTTAGGGACCCATCTATGTAGCTTTTGGTTCCCAATTTTGCTGTCATTTCTCACTTTTATTCACCAATAACAGTCCTACTTTTATTTGCTATAACTATCTTAATGTTTGACTATGCTTTGAGAATCTTTGTCAGAAAGCTCTTTCTGATGTCAAATTATGTTATTTTTTAAGCTTTACCACCAGAATGCAAGCTCAGTCTTACAACCTTAGTGCTTCACAATGAAGTCATCATGTAATATATTGTAAATAAATAAAGAATAAATGAATTATTCTCTCTTGTGGATTTCCAGAGCTTCCTTTAAGAAGGTAGCTCAGATCAAGTATATTAGGTTTTGTCTTCCTTTCTTTACCACTATTCTGTACAGAAAAAGATTATATTATGTTCTTATTTGATCTGTAGCCTCTGATATCATAAATTAGAATACCTATCCCATTTTCATTAAAGATCTATGGATATATTGCAATGATAGTTTTTCATACTTAGTCACTTCCACTATATTTTGAACACTCCTTCACATGTTTGGAGGGACTTACTTTCTTTATAAGCCCTGTCTCCTCAGGGATGTTGATAAGAATTTATTTTCCCAGTGTCTTTTGCAACTAGACTTTCAACATGTAACCTAGACGCTGCCAAATTGAAGTATCCATGCATGAGCTGTCTTGAAAGAAGAGGTATCATCATGTACTGGGTGTTACTTAATGTTTCAAGCCATAAATTAAGACATGTCCAGTTACCCTCCACTATCATGTGATTTCATCCATCCACTAATTCATACCCATGATCTCAGTACAAGTACCAATGACTAATTAACAGAGGATGAAAAAATGAGCATGGCTTTGTTTATAGACCATACGATGTATCAAAAGAGTGAGCCTCTTCACTGTTACAATGGTAATCAGGAATGTTTCTAAAAGACTGTGTTGTTGTTGTTTAGGGAAGGATAATTATCTTAATAGTGTGAATGTTGAGAAATAATCCCTATTCGTCATTTGTCTTTTTATTTTCTCCCTTTATTGGTAAATGACAATAGGGTACAGAGTAATACTGCATTGGCTTTTTTCCATTATGTAATTATTGCATCACTTTTGGTTACACTTTCATCAACTTAAAAGTTGTCATTTATCTTCAAAGGTAAAGAGACTTAAGATGTTGTCTACTCTCATTCATGGTTGTTGTTGTTAGGTGCTGTTGAGTCAGTGTCCGACTCACAGCAGCCCTATATACAACAGGCGAAACACAATCCTCAGGTAGTCTCTCACCCATGTACTAACCTGGACTGACCCTGCTTAGCTTCTGAGATATGATGGGATTGGAAGCCACAGTGGTATGGCTGCAGAGGTAACCTCATTCATAGACATTGATTAAAAGTTTGACTGGATAGAGAAGGATTGACTTGGAGGGAACAAGAATGGAGAATGCTCACAAGGCCTTTTGGGGAAGAGGTAGGTAACAAAATACACCTAGAATGTGAGAATGTTTCCAAGATAAATTATAAACTGAATGCTCTCACTGTAAAAGATGTTATTAATAGCCTGATAGAAAGCAAAATCCAGCTAATAATGACAATAAACATGCTATTACGGAATAGGCTCATTCTTGTTTGGGGGCAGAGGTTATGCACTGGATCAGCATATTCTTTCCTTTGGACAATATGACAGGTTACTGACTGTATGGAGGTAACCAATTCACCAATGGTAGAATCTTCAGAAGACAAAACCCTTTAATCTTTCTTATTGGAATCATACCTGAGGGGAAAGGGGCAAAGTAGCCAAGAAGGAACAAACAACTTACTTGGACAAAAGTTGATTACACTAAACCTAGTAAGCCATGAATTATACTGATTCATCCTCACTGGAGTAAATTACCACTTTAGATTTGGATATTTGAATTTGTCTTTTGTTTTTTTATGGGACAATATTTGTGGACTTATTGAATGCCTTGTCTATCATTATGATATTCCAGATACCAATTCTGCGAACAATTGGACTGACTTTACAGGGACAGAAGTCAGACATAAACATGTACTCATTGTATTTAGAGGTCTATCTATGTACTCTATCATTCAAAAGTCTCCAGTCTTTGTAAATGTGTGGGAAATTATTATTTTTAATGGAAATTTTTAATGTACAACTTAATGTGTTTCATTCTGACATGCATTTCATTGTGACATTTCCATATATGTGCTTCATTGCACATTGCACAGATAACGTCCCCCTTAGCCTCTTGTGCCCCTCCTCCCTGTCCCCCCAACCAATGACCTCTCTTCTACTTATATATCTTTTTGTGGGAATATTTTACTGTATGCCCTTGCATACCAATTATGACTTAAGTCCACATGTTTTTCTGTAGTGATCTATATTTTACATTGTCAGCAGTATTACGTGAATAATCTAGCCCATTCACATTATTACCATCCTTTGATATTGTTAGTATTATTATAATTATTTTCCAAGCTATTAAAGTGTTTATGTTGAGGTTGACCTGTCTCTCATTCATGGCTTCTCCTTGTCCCTCCTCACCCTTCTGCCTCCTCCCATCTTTGCTTCCTTTTACTAGATCCTTCACTCCTTCTTTCCTCTCCTTGAATTGTTCCCTCTCCGCTAATTTTACATTAGCTTTGTATTATGTTCCAATTTCTGTATAGGACTTTTTCCTTTGTTTAAATTTGATTCAGCTCCCATATATGAGTGAGAACATGTGGTATTTCCCTTTTGGGGCTTGTTCACTTAAGATAATTTTCTCCAATTCCATCCATTTTGCTACAAATGACATTATTTCATTTTTTTGATTGCTGAGTAGTATTCCATTGTATATATGTACCATAATTTTTTGATCCATTCTTCTGTTGACAGACACTTTGGTTGATTCCATATCCTTGCAGTTGTGAAGAGTGCTGCATTAAACATGGAGACGAAGGTGTCTCTGTGGTATGATGACTCATCTCCCTTTGGGTACATTCCCAATAGTGTTATAGCTGGGTCATATGGTGGATCAATTTTTAGTTTTCTAAGGTATCTCCACATTGATTTCCAAAGTGGTTGAACCAATTTACAGTTTCACCAGCAGTGTAAGAGGGTTCCTTTTTCTCCACAGCCTCACCAGCATTTGTTGTTGTTTGTTTTATATATCTTGGCTGTTTTCACTGGGGTAAGGTTGAATCTCAGAGTTATTTTGATTTGCATTTCCTTAATGGCTAGGGATATTGAGCATTTTTTCCATGTGCTTCCTGGCTTCATTTGAGAACTGTCTGTTCAGTTCCTTTGCCAATTTGTGTATTGGGTTATTTGTTTTCTTGGGTATTGCTTTCTTGAGTTCTTTATAAATTCTGGAAATTAGTCCTCTGTCCAATGTATAGGATGTGAAGATTTTTTCCCATTCAGGGGGGATTTCCTTGACTCTGTTCATTGTTTCTTTTGCTGTACAGAAGCTTTTTAATTTCATGTAATCCCATCTATCTATTCTTGTTGCAATTTCTTGAGCAATTGGAGTCCCATTAAGGAAATGCTTTCCTGGCCCTATATGTTGGAGCATATTGCCAATCTTTTCTTCTATTAATTTCAAGGTTTCCAGTTTTATGCTGAGGTCTTTTTATCCATTTTAAATTAACTCTCATGCATATTGAGACATGAGGGTCAGTTTTCATTTTTCTGCAAGTGCATACCTATGTTTCCCAGCACCATTTAGGTGCTATCCACCAAAAGGCTATCCTTTTTCCAATTTACTTGCTTTGATTCTTTGCCAAAGATAGGGTGGCTATAGATGCATTGATGTATCTCAGGATCTTCTGTCTGTTCTACTGGTCTTCAGGTCTATTTTTGTGCTAGTACCAAGCTGTTTTTGCTACCACAGCCCTGTAGTATAGATTAAAGTCAGGGATTGTGATTCCACCTGCACTAGTTTTGCAGCTTAAGAGTGTTTTGTCTATTCGTGGTCTTTTGTGTTTCCATATGAATTTTTGGATCATTTTTTCTATTTCTGTAAAGTCTGTCATTGGGATTTTAATGAGGATTGCATTAAATCTATAGATTGCTTTTGGTAGGGTAGCCAGTTTTACTACATTGATTCTCCTGATCCAGGGGCAAGGAAGGTCCTTCCACTTTTTCATATCCTCTGTGATTTCTTTCTATAATGTTTTAAGATTTTCCTTATAGAGGTCTGCGGGGTCTTTGGTTAGATTGATTCCTAGGTATGTAATTTTCTGGTTCACTATTGTGAAAGGTACTCTATCTGTAATTTGTGTGGAAGATTATTGAAGACACATCTTGTCATCAATCTTGTGAGGCTGCAATGCCATCTTGCAGACTGTGGCATAGGTTTCTTCTAAAGGTAAGGAAACAAAGAACATATTTTAAGCTCTTACACTGTGTTTGTGTATATTAAATGTTATGACTCTCATCTCTTTAAGACAGAAGACATTTATCCTAGCTTCTTTTATAATTAAAGTATAGTTAGACACTTTTATAACCAAAGTATAGTTAGACAGTAATGTGTTGTTTGGCACATTACATAAGAATTCTGTTTGGAAAAGAGTGACATGAAGAAGGGTTTACTCATGAGATTGTGCAATATATTGTGTCTGAGCCTGGTGGAGATACGTCATCTCTTTGGAGCATAATTGTGAAGCATAAGCCCTGGGAGTTATGTCCAAAATCAACTTCTAGTTCTTTCCTGAGAACAATCCTTTGTCTGTGAGCCTGAGCCCAGAACTTGGAAGTCATCTAACGAGTTCCTATTTTGGCTTAACTTGCTAGAATGTGTTTAATTGTTTCAGTTCTGTCCAAACCATACATATATGTGGCAAATTTGTGTACATGTGTGCAAGCATATTTAAATATTTACATAATATGATTGTTCCTCCATATGTGTTTCTCTAATTATAATACATGATAAATATAAATTAACTCAAAGGACAAATAATCAGGAAGAATACCTGATATATATATATATATATATATATATATATATATGGTATTATATATACATATATATATATATATATATATACACATAAATACATATACATACATGTATGGGTATATATGTGTGCTTTACTATAGGTGTATATTTATGTGTATGGAATGAAACAAATTTAGTTCAAATATTTCTTTATTTCTAGGAAAACATAAAAGATTTATATGATCTGAAGAGAAATCAGAATATATTTTTCTTTATTTTTAGAACTTCTATTATGTAAGTTTTCGGACTACCTTTCATCTTTTAAATATCTTTGATGAAATATTTTCAATTATACTTGCCTGCAGCTGTACCATTGTGGCATCGGATCCCATCAGATCTTGAAAGCCAAGCAGGGTTGGACCTGGTTAGTACTTGGATGGGAGATCACCTGGGAATACCAGGTGGTGTAGGCTTGGGAGAAGGACCTGGCAACCCACTCCCCAAAAAACAATCAGCCATTGAAATTCCTATGAATAGCAGAGAAGCACTGACAATAGAGTTTCCTCTGTTGTTTGTGGGGTTGCTACCAATCTGATACCTACTCAATGGCACCTAGCAACAATATTTATCTCAGATGAAATTAGATTATGAGATTCTCCACATCATCCAAATAAACTTTTTGAGCTAATGCCATAACATTTCCCTCTTTCTATAAAATTCTGAAATCTCTATGCATAATTCCAATAGCAAGAAAAAAATACAATTTTAGTAAATAATATCAAGGAGTATGTATCAAATGTATAAGTCTCAGAATGGTAATTCTTATTTATTTAAAATACTTTTTTTTTTTTTTTTGCAGTACTGGGGGTTGCACCCAGGGCCTCGCACTTACATGCTCTGCAAGTGCTGGACATGGAGCTGCACCCCCAGACCAATTTTTTTACTTTTTGAGACAGAGTCTTGCTAAGTTATGCAGACTGCCTCTGGTCTTGAACTTGTGATCCTCCTGCCTCCACCTCCCAAACTGCTGGGAATACAAGCATGCACCACCACGCCTGGCTAAAATACTTTTTGAAAGTTGTTTAACTGATCAAAATTGGTGAGTGCAAAGACAAAACAAGCATGGTCCCAAAGTCAAAAGGGTACAGAAAGATGTGTTACCTGCAGTAGGAGTGAACAGGAGCTATTACCAAATAATTCTTTTCTCAAACAAAAGAAATGTGGCAAAATTTATTTAGAGAGTTTCTATATATATATTCATGCCTGCAGCTGTAGCCCTGTGCCATGTGATCCCCTCAGATCTTGGAAGCTAAGCAGGGTTGGGCCTGGTTAATACTTGGATGGAAGATCGCCTGGGAACACCAGATACTGTAGGCTTGGGAGAAGGACCTGGCAACCTCCTCCCAAAAATCAATGTGCCATCGAAAACCCTATGAATAGAAGAGAAACACTGACAGTATTGTTTCACCCGTTATACATAGAGTAGCTATGAGTCAGATACCGACTGGAGGGCACCTAACAACAACAATAATATATATTCATATAGGAAAGCCCTTTAGGGGTGGGCACATTTCTGAACATGCTCAGTTAAGGAGGACATTCCTTAGAACACTCAGTTTAAGGTCATTATTCAAGAAGGAAAGATAGTGAGCACATTTTTGGGCATGCTTTGCTCAAGGTCATGAAGTGCATGTTCAAAAGGTCAAAATGACAGACAGGAAAACTTTTGGACATGTGCAGATTACAACATAAAGTTCTAACAGAGAAAAAGGAAAGGGCATTGCAAAAGTGTGTTAAAGTAGTAGTTTGACACTAAGGATGCCTGCCTTGCTTAGCGAGTTGACAGTTTGAAATTACTATTTTTATTCTTTGCTTAATGTCCTGAAAAATCCAAGTATAATTAAGAATGTATGTATGTATTATTATTATCGTTACACATCAGTTATACATATATATTTTATGAAAGTAAATTTATATATAAGAAAATGCTGTTGTTCATATTTGATATGTTTTATTCTCATTGCTAATCTAGCCCAAAGTTGTTGGAACAAACACGTTTTGGTTGAATTTGGAAGTAGTTAGTTTTTAACAATTTAATTAACTCAATTACGTCAAAGACAATCTTTTTACTTGGTCAGAGTACTCAAGCTAATGTTGTTGTTGTTGTTGTTAGGTGCCGTCGAGTCGGTATCCGACTCATAGCGACCCTCTGTACAACAGGGGAAACACTATTGTCAGTGCTTCTCTGCTGTTCATAGGGTTTTCAATGGCAGATTGATTTTTGAGAGGGGGTTGCCAGGTCCTTCTCCCAAGCCTACAGCTTCTGGTGTTCCCAGGCGGTCTCCCATCCAGGTACTAACCAGGCCC